>JAUYWG010000050.1:19558741-19586106 GCA_034779775.1 Enteromius afrohamiltoni
CTGTGTGACACGCTGCTGTCAATCAACTATTGTGGGAGTGGCCTCACACCAACATGCATTTGAGAATGGCTTGATTTTCTGAAGGGGCAACTTATTTTTATTAAATTAAAAGAGAACTATTAGTGGATCTTTATCATCATTTATCATTTATGTATGGTGGTTGTGTACACACACTCCCAACACACATTTCAGTCCAGGCAGCCTGTAAAAGTGCATGGGGCACCAAATGTCACCTTTAAAGTCAATATTAAATGTGTTCTGAGTTTGTCACACCAAAGAGAAATGTGTTTATTAACCACCCAGCTAAATCTGAATGCAAAAAAACCGAGGAGTAAATAAAATAATGTATCAAAATCTTGAAAAAATAAGCCATCCACTTGGCTCTTAGACACTAGGCAAGCTCTTAGACGCTCACTGAAACCACACCCATTCACAGCAAAGCTGCAGACACTCTCAACTGTCTTCCTCAGGCAGCTTGATTTAAATAAGAAAACCAAGCTTAGCTGTTTTGTTAATTATAGCAACCACGTTACATGACCAAGGCATAGCTAGATAGCAAACTGTAGGCTGTAGTATCTAACAGCAATGACAGTAACTCATGATACAACGGACGAACCACTGACGCTTATATGCTCTAGTTTTTATGTGTGTGTTGGACTTGAAGCAGCCTGAGCAGAACGATCAGTGTTTGACATCAAAGTACTGTGAGAGTGATTCGAAACATGATGAGCGTCTGCTTCTCTGTAGCTCTCACTGTACTGATGTCTGTGCAGTCAGTGCTGCTTCCAGTCCAACACAGCGCTTATAGATTCGCTGGAAGGGCAGTGCTGGAAAATGGTATATCTTCACCATTAAGTGTCATATACCATAGTTCTCAGTCTATGTAACATGTTGGATTACAACTTTACATGGTCTTTAAGTTGCATTTTAAATTAAAAATGTGCATTCAAATGCAGAAATGGTGTCTTCAAATATTAAGTGCGTGTCAAGGTTAGGGTTGGGGAAAGTTACTTTTAAAAGTAATGCATTACAATATTGCTAAAAAGTATTAATTATGATACTTAGTTACTTTTTATGGAAAGTAATGTGTTACGTTACTAAACTAAAACAATGAAGCACAGTCATTTTTGTTTGTAAGAACTGGATCAGCAAAGGCATTGGTTAATAAAATGAGATTAGATACTTTTGATTTTTACATGCTAGTTTAGACATTATGCACTTTTTAAGTACTGTCGTTGTTTCATTGCATTGAATAAGAGTTTATCCAATGTGTTGCATTATTTTGCTTATTGTCTCCTCAGGCTTCATGGGTTCAAGTCAAATCAAAAGTTAAATTAAGGGGGTTGTTCACCAAGAAATGTGATGTTTAAAATTTGATCTTTTGATCTGCTTACCCCTGTGACTGTGTTTCTTCTGTAGAACACAAACAAAGATGTTTAACTCAAATCGTTGCAGTCTGTCAGTTATATAATGGAAGTCAATGGCAACCAAACGTTCCAAAGCTTTGAGAGAAAATATAACATACACAGACGAAAGCAAATCAAATCCTAAGGCTCATGACGATACATTGAGGTGCCACGGCATGAAATGATCAGCAAAAGCAGTATTTATATAATTTTTGGACTGTCCTCAACTAATTCACAGCATCTGGCACATAGATATCTATACATAGATGCCTGATTTCTATGGAACATGATGTGTAAGGATCTACACACAGACACATATATATATATATTTATATATGGAAGAGTTGACGCATCGCACGCCGGATGCTGTGAATGAGATGAGGACATCGTGGTGTATAAGTTTAAAAAATATATATGAATATTGTTTAGTTTTTTGCACAGGCCGATCATCATGAGCCGTAGGGTTTAATTTGTTTTCGACTATTTTTTTATTCTCAGAGCTTTGGAACATTTGGTACCCACTGACTTTCATTGTACTGACAGACTGCAGTGGTTTGAGTTTAACATCTTCGTTTGTGTTCTAGTGAAGTAACAAAGTCTCGGATGTCTTGGGGGTTAGCAAATTAACATCAAATTTTCATTTTTGGGTAAACCATTTCTTATTTAATCTGAATATAAAATATAAGAAAGGATTTATTTGTTTACATTTTATTTTGTGTTCTACTAAAATGATTTGATGTTTGTCTTATTCATTTATGTAAATGGTTAAATTTAGACTTTTTAAAAAAAATTTAAAAGGTTGCAAAAATGTCAACGCTGAAAAATATATGTATATAAAAAAGATAATATTTAAGCTGTATCCCCCATCCCTATTTTAGCCCTGTTCACTTTCAGTGTTGTGTGCTTCTGTGTAATCATGTAGATTGAGCTTTAAATGTACAGCATGTAATACCATCTAGCGGTTCAAATGGGTTCTGCAGTTCAAATTCAAACTATTTCAGAGAGTTGGCTCTCCTCCTCCTCTTCAGACTCTACCCTTATGCAGGTTTGCCAGATTGAGAGCATACAACAGGAACGATCGCAATTGACAAGCCTTATACTTTAAGTTGTTTTATTGAGTTGATTTATTTGCATTTTAATATGCCTCCAATCATAAAGCTTTTTAGATGGCCCGGTTCCTTTGCTCACTTCCACGGCTGCAATGTGCTGTGTTTTCCACTAACTGGCATACATTTAGCAGCGGCTGGAGTCAAAATAATTACAGACATTCCCGACACAGAACACACATTTAGAAGTAGAACAACTGTACTGGCTGTAGCATTGTTTTTGTAAAAACACGAAGCATGTTTCCTACATTTCTGCAAACATATCATGGTCTTTTTTATGCTTGAGTAGTCCTAAAGTTTAGTACAGCACTAACTATTTCTAGGAAGTCACCTTTCTCTTTTTCTCTCTCCTGGACAGACACGTGTGATTGGGTGTGTTGGGTCCAGAGGTGTGTGTATGTGCCCATTCTGGTTTTCGGCTTCCCTCTGATCCTGGCCGCTCTGTGGCAGCTGATCTTCCGCATTCGACACTGGAGCGAATCTACAGTTTACCTCATCAACCTGATAATCAATGACAGCCTGCTAATGCTGTCCCTGCCCTTTAAAATACACGCCTACAAAAAGATGTGGACTCTAGGTCAGGGATTCTGCTCCCTGCTGGAGAGCCTGCTCTATGTCAACATCTACGGCAGCATCATGCTGAGCATGTGCATCGCGGTGGACCGATACATCGCTCTACAGTTTCCCTTCGCTGCCCGCCGTTTGCGATCTCCCCGCAAAGCAATGCTCGTGTGCCTATTCGTATGGGTGATGGTCTTTGGATGCAGCGTCCCTATCTACAGACTTCACGATAATGACCAAACAAACAAACCGTCTTACTGCTTCCAGACCTTCTCCAACTCTACTTGGACGAAAAGTTGGATTCTGCCAACTATGGAGACAGTGTTTTGCAGCAGCGCGTTGGTGATGGTGTTCTGTTCTATTCGCGTGGCGCAAATCCTACACAAACTGAGACAGCGATATCCTGGAGATTCCAAACTGCGCAACAACAAGAGCATGAAGATCGTTCTCAGCAACCTGGTGGTCTTCCTCGCATGCTTTATTCCTTACCACATAGCAGCGCTCATATACTTTCATGCCAAGAGAGAAAATTGGAAAGAACACACCATCACAAATCTACGCTACTTTGTTCACATAAGCATATGCATTAGCAATGTCAACATCTTGGCAGATGGCGCATGTTACTATTTCATCCTTAAAGAGAACCTGGAGTCTGCGAAGCGAGAGAGGAGAATGGCTATACGCGTCAGAGAGACGCGCATACGCGGATCAAAGGCTTTAACGTTTGAAGAAATACATAATTGTACGACCAAAACTTCACACAAAACAGAAATATGTGTGGATACTGGTTTTACGTAAAAGATCTACACCAAAATGCATGGAGAGCTGATGCAAATATGATTGATCCTACAGAAACACTGCAAAGGAAGGCTGAAGACAGTAAGCCACGCTCGTATAGTTATGTACGCAGGTGAATGGAAAGTTGTGCACACAGGATGTGGGTTTATGTGCGATGTAGGGGACTTTTTGGGTAAAAAACAAAATCACAGTAATTTTATCACTGCTTTTAATCTGAAACCAATTTGCAATTAACAATTTCCTTCTAAAACATTATTTTAATGTTGTAAAATGACAACAGAAAGGAAATCATTTTTCAAGTTTATTTGAGCTAAGATGTGTAACATTTTACTACATTGGAGTAAATGGGATGTTTACCCCATAACAATCAATACCAAAAAAAAGTATGATATAAATTGTTTATATTGTATTGTACTAAGCCTTACTTTTTTGCATTATGACATTACTGACTATTGACAGTTAAAGAAATAGCTTACCCAAAAATTTAAATAACACAAACTACTCAACCCCAAGCCATCCTAGGTGTATAAGACTTTCTTCTTTCAGACGAAAACAGAGTTTAAAAAAAAAAAAATTCCTGGCTCTTCCTAGCTTGATAATGCTGGTGGATAGTGACCATGATTTTGAAGCTCCGTAAATCGGATATATTTGCAAGTACTGCGTCAAAAAACTAACCTATGTGCCTCCGAGGGGTTATCACATGTCCTCTGAAGCGGATCGATGGATTTTTTGTAACAAAAATATTTCTTGCGTTCAGACGATTTAAGGAGCTTTGAAATCATGGTCACTATCCACCAGCATTATCAAGCTTGGAAGAGCCAGGATAATTCTTTTTAAAAACTCTGCGTTTGTCTGAAAGAAGAAAGTTACATACACCTAGGATGGCTTGGGGGTGAGTAAAATATGCTGTAGTTTTCATTTTTAGGTGAAAATTCCTTTAAGCAAATTTTACCCACTTTATTATTCTTTATCATCTTAATTATTCATACACGTTATTTTTATTATCTGTATTACTGTGAAAATAGTTAGCAAATTAAAATAATTTTATGATTTTATAAAATCATTTAATGAAGGCAGTAAAAATATATAAATATGTTGTCGTTAATAATAGAATACAACATCTAATGAATTTAAAATAATATTGAATACAGAAAAATTAATTTAACTGTCCTGAAAATAATGTTTATTTTTATTTGTTTAAATTTTTTTCATGTAATCAATACTTTGAAACCCGTTTTTGGGTTTAGGAATGTCAATGTTTTCATGCCTAGTTTGGCTCCCATATTCCTCTTTTCACCAGCAGAGGACGCACTTCTGCTTTCCGATTTATTTATTTATTTTTTTGATAAAGTCGGTCCGGCAATAGCAGGTTCTCACATTACTGCAAGTGAGCTCAGTCACAGTGTTCACATGAAAAAGAAATGATTAACTTTAACGCTAGCTCACTGCCATAGAATAAAGTTTAAGTTGATATCAAAGGTTCCTGTTCTGGGGCAGATGCATCTGTGTGTGAAATCTTTTCTACGAGAGACTAAAGGTTAAATGCAATTGACCGGGAGTGTCTTGTTTTACTGCAGGGAAGTGTGACAAAACGCTACATTTCATTTTTGATGTTGCTCTGCTTAAAGATATACTATCACGTGTTTTATAATAACAAATATAATGCTGCTATAATGTAGCCGAGTCATTTCATAAAAGTTTAACTTGACTCTAATTATGAATTTGGAGTATTTTAGCTACACCTACAATATTTGAGGTGGCAAAGAACTTACAGGTACTTCTGATGTCTCCATCTTTGTTTGTGTGTTATTTATTGCAATAAAGACTTTGTATAAAATGTGTGTGCTCTATTTAAGGCAAATTTATTTTGGCTTTCTCAAGATGATTCACAGTGCTGATACTTAAACTCTACCTATAAAATCTAAACCACAGGAGTACATTTAGCTGTGGGAACGTGGTCAAGCACAGTAAAGATGTCACAAGTGCTCTCAGTGATGCTGTCAGTCAAAATAGTTTTTCAGTATGAATACAATATAACCACACTGACATACATAGCCTTAATGGTTAAAAGTTTATTTTATTTAAATATCAAGTTAGGAGCATGCTGTTAAAATTGTATATATTAATCTATCATTTATTAACCACTATAGTTTTGGCTATATCTATAATATTTGTTTGACATTGGGCTGTAGGAAGTAAGATACAGAGACATGTTCATATAGATGAGTATGCAAGTGGATGTGAAGTATAAGCTCAGTACACATGTCACGTTTGTGTACATGTGACATAACTCATTTACATTTATGAAAGTAAAATTATTGTAACAATCTTATTATGAGTGCTATTTATATATTTAGTAGAATAGCTTTCCCACATAATATGTAATGCTAAATAAAGTTTCTTTCTCATTACTGTAATATTAGTATTATTAAAATAATTCGAATAAAAACATTTGAAGCGCATCAATGCCTTAAATGCAATTTAACGAGAAAGATTTTAAATTTAAAAATTTATTTTTATAGTAATACTATTTATTAAAAACTATAAAAATAAAATCTAGTTGCATTAGTCATTATGTCATTACAATAAAAAAAAAACACCACATGCATTTGATGTAAATGTACACTTTATTAGACCTCTATATTTATAGTTTCATTTACCATTTTTGTTGTCCAAAATGTCACCTAAAATCGCTTGTGCATTATTCTTTTACTGTTAAAAATGTTTCTTCAAGCACATTATAATAGGCTACCTGTTTAACATAGCAAGTTCCCATGTGACGTCATAGTGTGACAACATGTCCCAATGACCCAAAAGGTCAAAATGAGGTCCGAGAACTTATTTTTACACGTAGAGAGGGAAATTTTTTGTAGGTAATAAAGTTTGCCATTAAATTTTACATCAAAAATCAAACAACCGTGAGAAATAGTACAAGCTCCGCTAAAGAGGCGGAGAAACCCCCTCACCTAATTCAACATCCTTCCTCTTCAATCTTATCATTGCTCGCTGGGTTCTCCCAAAACCACTTTAAAACATACCCAGAGGTCAATCAAAATCTCGAGGCCAACTTCGAGACAATCTTTCATACGCCGTTCACCTCTGAAACATGAACTCGAGTGCGAACAACTCGTGCGTAACTCTCGAACCTTCGAACCGGTTCCTGGCGTCGGCTGTGGTGTATGGCCTTGTCCTGGCCGTGGGTCTACCGCTCAACATGCTGTCCCTGTGGATCCTGCTGCGCACTCACGGGTTCCGGTCACCATGCGCCGTGCTCATGGTGAACCTCGCCGTGTCCGACCTGCTCCTCGCGCTCTCCCTGCCGCTGCGCGTCTACTTTTACGCAACGCTCCAGTGGCCGTTCGGAGCGTCAACGTGCACTGCTGCCTTGATGATGTTTCGCGTGAACATCAGAACGAGCTGTATCTTCATCACTTTAATCAGCGTGGACCGGATGATCGCCCTGGCCTTCCCTATGCGCTCCCGGTCTCTGAGAACCTCCGGGTGCGCGCTGAAGTGCTGCGCGGTCGTTTGGATCCTCACCACCATCCTTTGCATACCAGAAATCAAGAATCTCTCCTACGCCCTGAATGAGTGTCCAGACATACAGTGCTTTGAGTTGCAAACGAACCCTAAAAACTCGCAAATCGTCTCGCTCTCACAGGCGATATTTTTATTACTACTCCTGCTGGTCAATATCGTCTCCACTGTCGTGGTCATAATCGTCCTGAGGAAGCGTCCCAGCGACGGAGAGGCTAAGATTAACAACAAAATTAACGTGATACTGATCTTTGTAGTCAACATGATGGTCTTTGTTATATTTTTCCTTCCTTTTACTTTACAACTCTTGACGTACGATTACAACAATAGAGGCGAGGTTATACGAGCTCTCGTCTGCCTGGCGAGTGTCAACTGCTGTCTGGATCCGCTCATCTACTACTTCTCTCTGGACTCCTTCTGGCAGGACAAGGGTAAAAGACAAACGGATGTAGGCACTTATTCCCTCAGCAGGTCGATGGAAAGGTCTTGTCAAGCTGAGAACAGTTAGGATAAACTACGGAGCCCTCAGGACCATAGCGGTGCAAACAATGTGAGATGGATAGAAAAGTGTTTTTCTTCACTTTGGACACAAGACGTTGGACATCTGGACACTTTATGGGTATGAAATATTAGTAGAACATGTTGGTAGTTAATAAACTATTGTGGTTTATTTTATTGAACTTTAGTATTCTATTTTACAACGTTTGTTGTATATTTTGTTTAAATGTTCCAAATTTGCACTGTGGTCTACTGAGCTTGTCTGGTAAGTCACCTATTAATTAGCCTATACATAATAATCTGCATATTATCAGTAATAATAACTGCCTCGTGTACTTGATATTTAGGCTTATCTCTGCTGGAACCTTATGGGAATACTTTTAGAACATCTCCAAAAAAAAAAAGAAGTGTATACATTTGCTGATAATGTATATAATAAATATGTTTTAGTTGTATGCTTATGTATTTTTTATTATGATGGCTAGTGAACCACATTGAAGCAATGCTTTTTGTTCCACTTCCTGTTACCAAGGTGTGAACAAAACCTCCCTTTCAACGTGTTTAAAGAAAAAATAACATATAAGAACACTTTAGAAGAACTTATATGTGCGTCTGTTGTCAGTCACAGCCACAGAAATGTAAATGTACAGAGGCTAGTGCAAGCATGTATATTAGTAAACACGAATGTCTCTGAGGTCATCGCAGATGCTGATGATCAAACTTAAATGCGATACAGGTATGCTGGCTTTAGATGAAAACCAATGTATCCCTTTTTGTCAGTATCACTGCTACCATATATGTTTACAGTTAAGATGGTCTCTTACTGTAAAACAGTTACAGTCAGATTTGCAGCGGTTTATACAGTGGTGTGATAAATGTCAAAGCACTTTTTTGTTCTGTCATCTAAAGTGTTTTATTTTACACAATAATGTATGTAAAAGCTTTTTCATAACCCGAAACTCAAGTAAATGTCTTTTATTTTTATTTACTTATTATATTAAAAAGAAGTTTGCATTAATACCCTTGGCTTATTTTTCAGCATGTTGTAGTTTAAATCTGTCTGATCGGTTGATTTGCAGGTGCCATATTTTCAAGTTGAATCACGTTTCCTTTCTCTCTCCCCCTGATTTCCTGTGCTTTATGTGACAAATACTGTACCCACATACACTAAATACAAAAAAAGATTTAATATGCCTATCAAATAATGAGCATAAGAGGGGATTTTATATAGTGTGATATAGTGATTATATAGTGTGTTTTTATTGTCTAGCTGTGACAAATCTGATAATCTTACATAATCGTAATAATCCTGTTTGATGAAAAATGTTTAGAAGTCTTAAACATGACTTGACTGTTAAGAATTTGTTCTGTAAACGGTGTTTAGATTTTGTAAACTAACACTGCTGATGCGTGAAACAGCAGGACTGGAACTATGCCGTGTTTGGAAGCAGTTTGTTGGCATATTTCATCAGCTATAAAATAACTTCAAAGTATCTTAACATGGATGGATGAGGTCAAAGGTCGGAAACAATTATCTTAATGGAACAGTGCATCCAAAAATGAAAGTTTGCTGATTATTCACTCTGCATCTAAGATGTAGAAGAGTTTGTTTACTCATTAGAAGAGATTTGGATGAATGTAGCATTACATCACTCGCTCGCCAATGGATCTCTGCAGTGAATGGGTGCCGTCAGATAAACTGCTGATGAAAACATCATCATAATCCACACCACTGCAGTTCACTTTCTCCAAAACTCTTGGATGGCGTAAGGGTAAGTATATTGCCAGCAGTATTTCTTTTAAGTAGTAGTTATTATATTGCTCTCTGCATTTTTGTAAGTAATTAGTGAGTTCACTCACATTAAAAGTTAATAGTTAACAAAATATGGTTATAATTTATTTTAAGGTGTCCTTGTTACTTGTAATTATGTATTTAAGTACTGTGCAAGCTTAATTAACTATATGTATTTATTATATTGTTAGGATTACTGGCATGCAATTATGCATAATTCTGCAATAATGCATTGTTATAATGTAGTGTAAGTGCATGTAACAAAACATAAAGTGGTACTAAAGTTTGTTATTTACTCACCTTCTTGTAGTTCCAAACCTAAAAATTGTGCACAAAGCTTTTTTAACCATACAATAACCGATGTCTATTAAGCTCCAAAAATATTTTTTTTCATGACCCACTCGCTGACTCCATTTTCCACTCACAGTGTTTCTCAGATAAACTGACGAAAACTTAAAACTGAATAATTGGTGCTTTATTTTGCATCATTGCAAGGAAAAAATTATTCTCAGAAAAAAAAGGTGTATTTGGAATGTTCCTTTTTGATTGAACTACTCCATTTAAATTATATATTGCTCTCAGACACCCATCTAGAAATAAATATTAGGACTAAGGTTTATTTATTATACTGCAATCTAACCTGAAACCCCAGAGTGAGCTAGGAGGATGGCCGTATCTGATGCAAGGGCACAATATGGTGCAAGACAATTTCAAAGTCATGCATAGGTACAACGGTTTTTAGTGACACATTTCAAATGTATTTCATTTCCCCTTTTTTACGGTTTCACAGTGTACTGAGGGTCTAGTATTATACAGACTTCCTCTGGGCTTTGCAGATGTTTCCCAGGTGATTTAACAAAACTGGCTACGATGTCTGTTCTGTTTGCTGTTCATCACCAGGATATTTTTCTAAAATCTGCTTTTTTGTATTGTGCAATTGCTTGTGGTAAGAAAAAAACAAAAACAGGGTCTGCCCATATTGTTATTGTTTCGTAAAAGAAATGACAAAAAAAGATGCAGAATAGCTAGGTCTTGTTGGTTTATTTACATGTTTGCTTCACCCAACTAAACAAGGTTTTTAACTTCAACACACACATAAACACGAAGAGCTTTTGAGATTGTATACATTAGTCCAGGACATGAATCTGGCCTAAGGCTTTGCTCATATGATAAGAAAATACTCAAACAATGCATGTGTAGTCTTGAAAAGCATGCAGAGAGAGAAGGAAGAAAAGAAGAAGTGGCACAGGAAGCATGTTGTAGAAGCATCAAAGTGGGTATCGAGATACGTAGTAAACTAATATGTGTGATAAATGTAATGATGGAAGCGTTATTTTATCAGATGCTTTAAGGGTACTAGGATATTCACGAGTAGTGATGCACCGAAAGAAAAGTGAATACTGTGCCTAAGAACACACAATTGCTTTTTCTTTTGTCAAAAGAAGACCCTTTATCTTTGCAAATGTGTTGAGCACAATCCAACTCTCTTTATAATAATGTGCTTTTAACCAAAAGTGTACACAAGGAAAAATATCAAGGAAATGATTTTTGCAGTTTAGAAATTGTTAGATGTTAGAGAATGCTTTCGTGTCATTTCATGGTATTTTTGGTCGGTGCATCTCTATCCCAGAATAGATCTAAAAACACACAAATATATAAGAGAGCGAGGAGCAGTTTGATGGGGCACAAACAGCCAGTTACACGCAGATACGAGCATGCAGGCATTGTGCAGCTTAATGCCCATGTAAAGATGCTACTGTTACATATTTAAATGCATCGATTTGAAAATGCTCATTATTGCGAATGTGCAGAAACAAACTGTTCAGACATTGTCAAGGGAACATTTGTAATGAATTACTAGGTACAGAGAGAGAGAAGTACAAAAAGAGAGACATGGGGTGTAAAGGCATGAAGAATTAGAGGTAAAGAGTGGGATTTTCAAAGGGGTGTGGCTACCGAGACCAGAGTGCGTGGTCTCATAAGAAGTAGGCGGGGCAAAGTGACAAACAGCTTACGGAGTCTCACAAATCATTGTCTCCAGCACAAAAGTGTTCTCAAAGTGACGGATTCGGTGACAGTTCTGCACATCACGCTTGGTGATACCTAACAGGAAAAATAAATAAAAAATGTTAAACAAATTTTTTTAATGAAACACAAAGGTTATTATAATTAACCAAAGCTAAAACTGGATTTTATTATTATTATAATTACCTGAAATAAAATTAAATGCAATTAAAATTTAATTAGTTAAATATTAATTTAAAAATCTTTAGTTATGGTACTAAAATGACAATATAAATCACTTGCATATTAGAAAATAATTCATATTTTTTATACACAACTACACATTGATAGGAAACAAAAAAATGCTAGTTCACAAATAATTCAAAAGAATGGTTAAGTAGTGGACTGAATTCAAATATTATTAGTGGTCCCACTTTATATTAGGTGGCCTTACAATGTGCTTACATTTAAATTAATAATTTGGTGCAATGCACTTATTGTGTACATACATGTTTTACATTTTACTTATATTTTAATCTATAATTACATTTATAATCATACTGTTGACCCATCCCTTACACCTTAACTCACCCTTAAACCTATCCATACCCCCAAACCTCTCCCTAACCTTACCCGTATCCCACCTCGACAGCAGCAACAGTGTTTTGCAATACAATATCACCACAATAACTACATCTTTTTGATGCAAGGCCATGTATAAAGTGTGACCATATTAGTTTTATTTCCAAATTTTTACAAAATAATATTTCAGTGCATTTATTTAGCCCAAGGATTACTATACAAGAACAGTAAAATACACAATGCAATCACAAAAATACGAACTAACAATTGAATATTCATAGATCCTAATTTCTCCACTAAATCATATCAGTTTCCCCAAAGTTTGTGGTTGTCATGGACATTATCAAATTATATTCTCACAAAAAGATCTTCGTAAACCAGAGAGAAGTTGATTGCTTAATACAGGAAGCCATATTGTGGGTGTTGCTTAATTGTTCCGCTAATTTGCTGTAATGAGCTATTAAGCCGGACATCAGTCAGATTTGTACGGCAGCTGTGAAGCCACACAGGAGCACAGCTTCCTCCCACCAAGAAGATGAAGAATTAATTATAGCGTAATATCGTATTGCCAAATTGGGCTTGTAGCTCATTGCTTGTTGCTGAGATGAAAAATGTATACCGTAGTTTGTAAAAATCTGTTTTAGGTGAACTATCCTATTAAATAAGATGTCATTTTGACCTAATTCCAGTCACATGATATGATGCACTCTATTGGAAACAGCCTTTGACTGATCCATATTAGTTGAACACTATTATTAACATGATAAAAATAAACAAAAATATGTAAACTTACGACGGCGTGAGGTACGGCGGCGGAGCCTGTACGTATCTTTACCGTTACACAGACGGTAAATAAAGCGGCCGAGCTGATGCATATTATTAACACGACCAGTCACGACCATCTCTTCCTGGACAATGTATGTCTGGGGGAGGTAAGTCCCTTTCTACACAAAGATACAAAGGTAACATCATCAAATATATATATATATATATATATATATAGTTCACACTTCAACCATCTTTATATAGAAACAATACAAGTACCTTGACGTTGATGAGCAGTTCCCAGAGGTTACGTGGTGGCATGACCACCGTAGTGTTGAGCTCGATGACATAACACTTGTCTAAAGCAATGTCATGGTAAGCCGTCAGACCCTAAAAGCCCAAACGCATCGCATGAAAACCTATTCTGCTGATGTATTGGTACTAGTACATATGATGAGAACTAAGAGTGTTACCCTGTTGAAATCATGAATGATGTCAGCAGGGTCCGTGTTGCTGAAGTCGGGCACAGGTATGCTGATTTGCTCATAGTTTTCCTTCAGGTAGATCCCAACGCTCTCCTCCAGCTCGTGAGACCCTCGCAGTGGAGCAGCCACCGAGTCTTCATACACGACACGGCAGTGGAACCGACTCTGATCCGGAACCTGAATCACATACAATACGTGATTTTAAATTATATGATGATACTGCTTTGATATTACCATCACCTAAACCAAAAGCGCTGAATCTACAGTCTCACTGTAAAAAAGATATGCTGTGCTTATAATATGAACCACAAAAATTGTGGTTGAAACTGAGGTTTACACTTCATTTGAAAGCTGAATAAATAAGCGTTCCATTGTTTTAGGGTTTGTTAGGATAGGACAATATTTGGCTGAGATACAACTATTTGGAATATGAGGGTGCAAAAAAAATGAAATATTGAGAAAATTGTCTTTAAAACCATCCAAATGAAGTGCTAAGCAATGCATATTACTAAAAGAAAACGAAGTATTAATATATTCATGGTAGGAAATTTACAAAGTATCTTCATGGAACATGATCTTAACTTAATATCCAAATGATTTTTGTCATAAAAGGAAAACTGATCATTTTAATTCTATTGCTACAAATATACACATGCTACTTAAAACTGGTTTTGTGGTCCAGGGATAAGTAATAAGTGGTATACCCCAAAATGACAGTTAGAACACATTGTTATTTTCTATTGAGTTGTCTTTATGGGCAGTATTGGGGAAAGTTGCTTTTAAAAAAGTAATGCATTATAGTATTGCGTTAACCTATAAAAAGTAACTAATTAGTTACTTTTTATGAAAATAAATGTATTTCTGTTCCATTACTTTTTCTAATCTGGGTTGGTCTTGCTTGTTTGTTTTTAATATATTTGTTTGCCATATTTCATGCCACGAGAGAAAAGAATAACCCATCTGAAGCAGGCTAAAGGAAATGTAATTCTGGATTGCAGAAGAATACAATGAAGGAGAACAAACATTACAAACGCAAATGCCATGTAAATGATCATTTTTGCTCATTACTATGAATTGGATCATCGAAGGTCAGCAGCAAAGACATGGGTTAATAAATTGGGATTAAATACTTAAAGGAAAAATATATGTATAATATATTTACTTATTGCAGGTTTTCATCATATTCTGAGTTTGCATTTCAGTTTGTATTCGTTTTGAGGAATACTGAATCTACTTTTGTGCAAGTGTATTGAGTAAATGCATGTTCACACTCACTCTAAAACTACAGAAGCCATTGTGTTTAACAGAGTGCAGTTTTCTCAGTCAATAGATGGAAAAACAAAGTAATTTTATAAAGTAGTAGTTTATGAGTGAGTCATTGAATCATTCACCCAAACAACTCACACAGCGGATGAATCACAGCAGCGAGCCATTAGCAAAACATTGAAGCTCTTGCTGAGACAAATATAGAAAACCAGAACAAGCAAAGGCTTCAGCTTAACCAATTATACAGTCATAACTGCAAGCGTTAAGTCACTGCACGATTTTAGCAATCCAATAAACTCAATGCAGATCGCACTGTGTGATGTGAATCTAATAAACTTGGGTAAGACATGCATGCATGATGAAGATGAAACTAATTAACTTGTATGCTACAATGCATGTTTCTAAAAAAGAATAAAATGTCATCAGCATGGGCTAGTGGTAAACAAAAAGAGCATGATGAATCACACATAGTTTTATGGGTGCAAAGTGGAAGCAGCGAAAGAGGAAGGCAGAAGAGCTTGAGGGAAACAGGTTTATGATTTAGCATGCATTGATTCCATGTCACGCTTTTTTTGGGCTGGTCAGTAAACGCGGGTCTTAGCAGGAAACACACTGTGTGATGATCATGCTGTGTTTCAGACAACAGTACACTGAGTCCAAATGTTTTTATATTTCCGTTTTCCCCCGTATTCCTCATTCTTTCCAACCACGATGCATGCAACAGATGCGAAAACGCAGAAAATCAAGCCTAATCTGAAACTTTTTGTGATGCACGGAGATTTTTTCCACACAACATGAGGTCATATTTATTTTTCAACATGTGAAAAGAAATCACAGAAATCACCACAATTGTTTCACAACGCCAATATTTCATCTGGGACAGCCACAGATCGTGCAGTGTGTTTCGGGCTTCATGCCACTCATTTAATTGTGTGCTACCTGAGGAATGATGTAGTAGCGGTAGATATAAATTGAAGCATATATCAAGCTGCAGGTGAAGACAATCAATGCAGTTGTCAGACAGCAAAGTCCACTCAGAGAGGAGCGTTTCCGTCCGACAGGCAACACCAGCTCCTCTTCCACCTACAAATACACACACATATTGATAGCATATTAGGGACATTAACAAATGGTTATTTTCCTTTCCACGCACCGCGTAACGTTTAGCCCCTTTATAAAGTTGTTTTCATCATGAGCTGCTACCGCAGGCCTCCACAAAGTAGGTCATTTTAGGTTGTACTCTATCTGCAGGGATATTTGTTCCTTACCAAGATGGCAAAACCCAACGCACACGCATAAATACACAAACAAAGCAGTAATGCATTCATCATGTCCTCAATATACCGTGCCACTTTCAGTATGATCACCCACACGCTGGGAGACGTGCTACAATCGGCACTGCACTCAATTGTATGCCGAGCAGCCAAGAATGGATTATTCAGCTCTCTCTCGTACTACAGCGGGAAATTATTAGATGAGAGATGCCGATAGGCAATGACTAATAACGCCCCCAGTCTTGCAACCCATCTGCCAACTGCACATGGCCTGATCTGGCCTCATTCTTAACTCACTCACACGCACATTTGCCTTGATATCATGATAGTGACTTCCTTTTGACTTCCTCATCAGCCTATCGTTTTTAAACAAACATAATTATTATTATTGGGATATTAGAAAAATGTTAACCGAACTAATAAAGATGTTTCTACATTACAAACATTAGCTGTTTACAGTGACGTCTTTATCTTTTATTTTTTAGCTCTGGAGCACCCATGGCCTTATGGGAAAGCAAAGTGTCCAATGACTGCACACTTCTCCATGCATGCAGACAGTCAGTCATCCAGATATTGCTCCCATTGCCATACTATTCCTTTTAAGCAATGAAAACATTTTTACTAAATACAAAGGCTATAGAAAAAAAACAGGGATGCACATAAGATGTTTTTAAGAACATTTTAAGAACATTACAATATTTCAGTATATTGCTCCACAAACATTAAATAATATTTCTGCACTAATGTTTTGAGAATGTTATTAAAGAGTTACTTTGAACAAGCATTCTGTTAATGTCACTGATTGGTTTGTAGCTTAAAACGTTATGACAACGTTCCCTGCCTATGTTTTAAATACTGCATACTCATACCCATTTAACATGATTTTTGCATTTTTTATAGTATGCTGACAAAAGGAATAATTAGAGATGCTAGTGGGCAATGAATTACTCGGTTCACCTTGTTTTTTTCATAGTTAGGAGGTCATTTGGTCCCTAAAGACATCAAAACCCACATATACACACACTGATATTAAACAGCTAAAGCTCACGGAAGTCATTTCTCCTCACCGTAGCCATCTGCCATTTTGTCTCTATTGGATTTGTGTCTTGTGTGTGTGTGTGTTGCCTAGACACATAAACCTGTGCTGCACTGTCAAATTTCATCCGTTGTCATTATAAGCTCTCAAAAATATAGATCTAAAGCTTTGATGATAACAATCAAATAATTCATTTTAGTGGATATATTTTAAAATGAAGGGCAATATGTTTTAAGCTATTTTATGTGGGTTTAACCAATCTTATTTAATTAAATGATTAAAGAAGAGCAGTTTCATTAAAACATCACACTAATTCACACATTTCGAGCACATCTAGTGCACATTTTATGGCTCAGATGAAAATGATGCATGTGTGATTGGTGCAGGTGCTGCAGCATCCATGTCCTCTTGTTATGAAACCAAAGGGCATCAATATTCCTGTATTTCAGAAAAAGACAAAAAAAACCTACAAATACACAAAAACGAGCTAATGGGGCATTATCAAGCGATCATAACCGCCCCATCAAATTACGCAATAAATGGTGTACCCTGGGTGTTGTTTCCTTTCCGGCTTTTGGTTCGTTTCAACCGCTGTTTTCCGTGACATTTCAGATGATGCACACAAAATACGAAACTTACGTGTGGATGCGGTATGAATATCTGAGTTTTATCTCCATCACCCTCCTCTTTCTCGGCTTTTTGTCCCGTGATGGGCTGAAAGCTGATCTTCACCATGATGAAGAGGGAAAAAAACGCTGTTTTTAGCGAGAACGCAGATCCTTTGTACCCCTTAGCTTTCTGACACTATATTTGCCGTTTGTTACAAAGGACCGAATGAATGTATTATTTATTTATATATAAAAATCGCTCTTAAAGTCACAGTGCCAGCGACACTGGTGATGCGCGCGACCCAGAATAAGCACGCGCGCGCACGTTTCGTATACATCACGCGTTTACGAAAATAAGCTTCTAAGATATACAGTTTTGTTTGCTCATCTGATGGTAATACTACGTTACTTTTATATATGCCATGTTAAAAATGTCTAATAAGTTAAAGACGACGTGCAAGACCAAGAATGAGAAAGACAGATTGAGCATTTTAGTATAAAACACTGCTAATCAAAGAAAAAAAGACAGTAGAAACAATTATATTATTCCAAACTTTATTTTCAACTGTTAGTCTGGCTACTGATTGACATTTCATATGACACTCCACTGTTTCTCTGCCCAAGTGTTATTACTCAGGCCAGATCTACATAAGTTGGATTGGACTGTTTAATTGAACAGACAGCAGGCCAAGAGGTTTCTAGCCAGTCCGTTAGACGTCCATGCTTAATCTAAGGCTGCAAGATAGAAACATGCACTGATATGCAAGATAAATTTGCTAATTCTCAGAATTCTTAATGCTCTGGGCACATTATGATGTCAGGCATACAAGATGACTGTGATCGGCTGTTGTTACATGTGCCAACCAACGGTGAGTCGCCCATCACCACATAAACAGTATATGTTTAGACTGAAACATGAAAAAATGTACATCTTTAGACTATGTAAAGTTTATTGTAGATTTCACTAAAATAAAATACTGTTATAGACATATCAATCCCTGGTATTCTGACCAGTACTGTAAACATTCGGCAGAACATGTTTACTGGGAGTTCAGGTAATGTTCTGCATTGAAAATAAGTAACGGTTCTCTTAATGAATAACGCTTAGGGGAGAAATGAAAGGTTTTATGGTAGATGATTGTGGCTGTTTTGTGAGTAAAAGCATAATTCGAAAATGATCAACCAAACCCTCCAAATCACTTTCAGTCTTGTGTGGTTTTTCATTCTTGCACCAGGTTTCAAAGTATTACATGGCAACCCCTGTCCACCACTGCACTGTTGTTAAAACAAATCTAAATAAAAGATTCATAAAAGGAAACGACTGCTAGAATTTTCCCTCAGCAGCCACAATCAGGTGCTAATATGAGCTGTTTCTCAACCATTTCAGATTAGTCTGCTGCTAGCAAAATCACACCCGTTATTTTTTCCCCCAACTCAAAACCGCCTGAAAGGAAGATGATACAGTATGCAAGCTGGTGAATTTAGTCAAATAACACAAACCCAGTAAAGGACAGGTCCAGGTCACATTTCAACCCAAATTTAAAAGAAAGATAAATGAGATTATAGTTTGTGTGTGGTTATGTAACTTATGATTTGTAATTTTGCCTCAGTTTCTGCAATGCATAATTTACAAAGGTCTGTATACAAGTATATATTACAGTAAAACTTTTTTACAGTTTTACTGTAATACTTAAAACAATATTTTTTTTACTTTAAACAAGTAAAATAAATAATGTAATTTAAGTCATATAAAAAAAGACAATAATGAGACTAATGAACATGAAGAAAATAAAGATACTGTAAACTAAAGTATTCAGAATCTGCGAGAGGAATGTCATCTTAAAATATATATTTTTCTTTTGATTTTGGGGTGAACTGTGACCTAGGCATGCTTCTTCCCATGCACTCATTCAGTTATGCAAACAAGAGACAACCTACAAATTAACTAAAACGAGTAGTGGGTTAGTTATACTGAAACTAGTATTAGAAGTCTTAAGGTCACAGAAAGCTAAACTTTCCATTACACCCACTCTGCACAGTGATTAAAGAATCAGGGTCAACATCGCAGCCACAACTCTAACAAATCACTAAACCCCTCTCAGTCAACATATTTACTCATTTCAGCCTTTGAAAATGAATCTGATAGCAACCATAAAGACAAAAAAGCCTATGTACAACTTCACTCACCCAGGATAAGCGAAATGTGCCAAGCACGATCAGATTTATGCGTCACATTTGCAGTTGTTCACATAGTCGACAATGAGCAAAAGAGCTGACAGGAGTGTATTTAAGTGCTTTTTGCATGATGTCAGATTTCCTGAAATTCATTAATATCCAATTAGCATCAACAGACATTTGAGTGTATGCTTGTGTATGAGGTACAAAACCCTCCTCCTTTATGTGCAATAAAGCAGCAGCATCTACATCCGTCTTTTCTGTTCATTTTGCTCGTTTTTTGAAACATGAGAATAAAACATTGTAGGGGGAGAGGTTGAATGTCCAGCGAAGCAAGACTACTTTTCATCCTCGTCGTCATATTCCCGCTCCCACCGAGCTCAAACGGCATTCAACGGTTCCTGCAAAACACAAAAACATGCCCAGCGCTGCGGCCACTCAACGTCCCAGAGAGACAAACATCGTCCAGACGCTGCCTAAAACACTGTCTAGACGTCCTCTATGCATTCGTATACATTTCTGAGCCTTCTCAAGCGTCCTGCGGGGTTGGCCTCTTGAGGTCTCGGATCTGTTTGATGAGATAGGTCTTCTCGTCGCTAAACTGCTCGTCCTCTGTGCGGTCGTTCTGGAACTTGCTGAGGAACTCGATGAGTTTGGTCTGGTTCTTCAGTAAGATGTCGAGGATGGGCTGGGTCTTGTTGGGATTGGCCACAAACACCTAAAAGCATGGAGAAAGAACTTTTATTAAAGGTTGAGGCAAGTTTTCCTGTTGTACTGGGAAAATTCAGCTGACAGTTCATACCTTAAATACATGAAAGGCTTCAAACTGGATGTTGCGGCTCTTGTCTCTCAGTAGGTTCATCATGAGTTTGAGGTTCTCTGGTTTGCTTATGTACTTTGTCATTATAGTGAAGTTGTGCCTGTCCAACAGCAGCTCTCCCAAAAGCTGAGACAAAGAGAAACAACATAACACATTATAAAAATAAAGATCTAGTTGTCTATAGTAAACAGGCACAGAATTCAGTTTAAATGCATTGTAGAGTAGCATACCACAGCAACTATGCACATAAATAGATATATCAAGGATAAAAAACAAAACAAAAACTATTTCTTTAGCTGTAAACTAGCATATCAGACATTGAAGAATGAAGTAATGATGCTGAAAAATTTAGCTTTGCATCACAGCAATAAATGACATTTAAAAATGAAGTAAAACCAGTTCATTTCAATTATAATATTTCTCAATTTTAGTTTTTATTGTATTTTTGGGTCAAATTACTGAAGCCTTGATGAGAGATTTAATATATTTACAAAAATAAAATAAGAAGGACAACCAACACAAAGATTTACCCATTTCTTACCTTCAGTGATTGCCTCTTAGTCACATAGTTTTCTGAGTGAAGAAGTTTCTCATATTCACTAAAGAACTGAGGAGCAAACATGTGGAAAAAGACAGGAAATAGATAATACAATAAATCCATGAGAGAGACATTTATTTATTTGCAAAGCCCTTTACAAGAAATTATTTTTTTTGAGTTTAAATGTATTTGGGCATGCGGTTGCCAGATGTTAATCTGAAGAACATGAGGGGAACTGACTTCATGCATGAAAAAAAAAACAAAGTAAAAAAATGTCATTGTGCAAATATGATGACATGAAGGTAGCTCTTCTGAGAAAAGCTCTAGTAGCATTTCTTGGTATTTTGTTATGTCTCAAGACATTTTTAAAGATAAAACTCCATGGGGCCACTCAAAATTCAAATCGCTTCCAATTGTATTGATTTTCACATTAAATGCGAACAAACAGTTCTGAGAAGAACCCACTGCAGATTGATTGACAGATCCAATCAGACCCAAAAACAACAGACAATGACGGAAAGCAAACCAATGAGAGAAGAGTCTGTGACTCACTCGGTCATAGTGCTGCTCCAGAAACTCAGCGCTGAGCAGTTTGTGTCTCGTCAGCAAATCCTGGAAGAAAACCAAACAAATGGAGCTCACCAGACGTAATAATTATACAGAGCATCCGAACATGAAATAATTAAAGATGCCACCCAGACAAAACAAACACTTAACAAAAACACTAACTTTAAAAGTGGCAAATGCATCAGAGGCGATGTCGAAGGTGGACATCTCCACGTATCTGAAGAAATCATAGAATTGCTCGGAGGAGAGGGTGATCTTGGCCAGAGGCTCGTGCCGTATGCATTCCCTCAGCATGATCCCACAGTTCAGAGCGATGTCTGGTGACTCGTAACTTTAAAAAGGACAGTACCCAACATCAGAAACATGCTCACGTTCATGCTGCTCAGTTTTTTCCATAAGATAAAACCAAGTTGTCAATGTTGTCAAGCTCCAAAAATAAAAAAAGGCACCACAAGAGTAATCTTTACTCATTTCAAGTCCTCTGAAGTCATATGGCCTAATTTTAGGGAGCTTTGTTGAGATTAAGCCTTGGTCACCGTTCATTTGCATTGTATAGAAAAGCATTAACGTGTCTAAAGATCTGACCTTGTGTTCCATAGAAAGTCTAAAACAGCACTGGGGTGATAACAAAATTAATATTTTGACAGAAAACCACCAAAATATTCACATTTCAGAAGATATCATTGTTCCCACACAGCTCAAGTTTACGCACAGCTCAAGAACAACCTCATATTAGTCACCAAACCAGTGAGATTTAATCTGAAAAGTCTCTAACTTTGACAACTGAATTGAATTGAATTTCAGCTTATATATATATATATATATATATATATATATATATTTAATGAATCAAATGAATGTCTTCAGAATGTATCCGTGTAGTGTCTCACCCTTTAAGCAGCATGAAAAGTATATTTTGTTGAGTGCACAGGTATTCAACCGTAGGCGTCCGTGTGCCGATCTGACGTCTCAGAATATTATTAAAGATCTGTGCCACATCTTTCTTGCCCTGAACATAAATAACATGCAGAACAGTTACTGAAAAGCTCAACTGATCGAAACACAAGCATGCATTTCACAAACTACAGAATTTTATGTTGGTAATTACTTACGTTTTAATTAGGCTTTTTTTTTTTTATACAATTTGATTTATATAAATAAATAACGGAACTAATCTTAATGGCTAATACATAAAAATAAAATGTTTATAAATGAGCAGCTGTCATTTCTGCCTCAAAACCACAAAGGTTGAACACCTCCACATCACAATGATTCATTTGTCAGGCATAGGTTGTTGACTTACTCTGCAAAGAAGTGTTTTTCTTAAATGAATAAATGTAAATGTCTTGATGTTATTAAAAAAAAAAAAAAACAGCATTTTGAGAACTGCTCAGAAGATTTCGAGTAACTTTGTGAAACTTCCTGTCATTTTCTATTAAAAAAAGCACCTCAAAGTCGATGAGCTGCAGATCTGCAACGAGGATGCTGAGCAGGCCGCTGTTGTAGAGCTCCTGAGCGAGCTGAGCCACGGCTTCTGTCTGCGGCTCCTTCTCATTCGTGCCGTAGAGAATCTCCTTCATGGCCAGCAGAGATTTGGACACCTCTTCAGAGGCCTGCAGACACAAACCTCTCTTATTAGTGGATTTTAATGGTTAATAGTCATAGTACAAGTTCAAACACATTGCAGATTTCTGAACACACTTTATAGGTCTTTAGTACCTTTTCAGCCTTCTTGTCTGAAATGTCCTGCTTCTCCAGAATGGTCATGTTGTCTTTTAGATTCTTCACAATGTCCGCTGGACACTTGTGAGACTTACCGAAAGGGAAGGGCATGGCAACGCGTTACCAGGGCAAACAGTTAGCAGAGAGCCCACCTGTAAAAGTAAAAGAAAAACAGAGCATGTCAAAAAATTACCTCAAAAGAGTTAACAAAAAAAATTAAATGACCATTACAAAATAACAAATAATAGAATGTACAACCAACTTAAAATCAGAAAAAGGAAAATGTCACAGAAATCAAGAATGAACAAGGAAAATGAAAGAAAGAATGAACAAATTGAAGAAAAAGTGAATGAACAAAACCAAAAAAAAGATGCATACAAACAAACAAAAGAAAAATTAAATTAAGAAACAAATCAAAAACATATAAAACAATGAACACATAAAATAACAAATCAATAAAATAACGAACAGACGAAAGAACTAGAGAACTAAAATAAAAGCATGAAATGAAATAATGTAAAGAACTCAAGAACATGCATTAAAGACAATTGGAAAAGCAAATGAAAGAATAAATGAACAAAATTAAATATTTAAAATGATGAATGAAAGAATGACTGAATAAACAAATGGAAAACATGAAGGGATGAACAAACCAATGATAAGTTAAGTTAATTCAGGAATCAATTAAGGAACTAAAGAGGAAACATGAAAAGTGTAACAACAAAAACATCAAACCATCAAACAAATAAATGAATGAATGAACAAACAGATGATTATCCAAATGTTATCAAAAGTGACTTAAACTTGCTTTCTTTGGGAATCAAACCCATGAGCTTGTGCTTTCTAGGATTGTGTGCTACTGTTCGATACAGGAAGGTAAATGACATAACTAGAAACAGAACAAACAAATGAAAAAATGAACTACTGGGAAAAAAAAACAGCTAAGAGAATGATTTGGCTAGCAGAAACAAAAACTAAACAAGTCAACCGCAATAAGCATAAGTTCAGTGCTCACCGCCAACAACAAAACTGTGAAATTCAAGCTAAGACATTTCAACTGACAAAAGGAAGTAGATCAGTAGATAAATTTCAAGACTGGAATCCAGAATCATCAGACTCAATCCAAATCAGCATCAACCACACCCTGCATATACATCTAAAATACACGCATTGCACACTCTGTAGTAACCATGTGCCACTAGCTGAAGGCCTGTAGAGTGCAGCTTCACGTTTGCTGTTCAAAACACACACACACACACACACACACACACACGTGTCTCGAACAGGGCAAATGCCACAAAGTCGTCAAAGAAAACAGGAAATGTTCATCAAAGATACCTTCATTAAATACAGCTGCATGCTAGCTTCCTTCATAAAGCACTACAACTCCAGCACGCTTCATATGAGTAAATATTCTAACCTAAATACAAGCCATTCATAAATGCTGCAGTTTTTGCCATAATTACGCTATCATTAATAATAATTATTCCTATTATTCTGCCACACATGCTCTGAATACCGCAGCTTGTGGGACCCGTGCGTCAGAGGACCATAAGTCCAGCCAGTTAATCTCCACGCAGCTTGTGTAAGTTAGCCAAATCCTTGACCTGGTGACCACACTCGCCATGTCTGCCCCAACACAAATCTGAACCCAGACAGATGCCATGGCTCGCTGAGACAGATGACTGGCATACTGAGATACATGCAAATAGATGCATCTAAGCATTCACGTCACAGGAGCTGCATGTGATCAATTAGAGGTTTTCTGATCGGCCATGCTATGCTAACACCAATGAACCTGAGGTTAATGTGTGCATTACCAGCAAAAACTGCTGCAAGCTGTCAGAAATCAAACAATTAGATTTACTGACAAGTTCAACAATACTGTACTAAATTATCTGCAGGAGACTGGGGTTGATTGTCACATGACACAAGGGCAACATCCTCTATTTGAGGCTTTTTGTTTTTTTTTCCCCATGTTGGTTTTAGTCAGAGTGTGTATCATGCGTTGTAATTCTATGCTCTCTCTCTATATATATATATTAATCAATCAATGAAGACCACATATTATTATTATAAAGAAAAAGAATAAGGTTTAATTATCTTGGATAACAAAAACAGACAAGTGGATTTCATTTTATTTTTAAGTGATTTTATGTATTTGTGTTTTAAATTAAATTAAATAAAAATAAACAAAATATAAAAGAGTGAATTACTTACATTTATTATTAAGGAACTTGGATACTGCCTGTGTTTATTTATTTATTTAAATTAAAAATATATATTTTTTAATAAGTATAATTTAAAAATATATAACCTTTATAAAGTTTTTAAAAAATCGTATTTAATATTATCTCTCCTATAATAAATGTTAATTTTAAAATATTTTAAATAAAATGTCTATAATTAATATTAATAATGTTATTAATGTCATTTACAAGAAAACAGTAAAAGAATATTTAAGGACAAGCTGATGCCATCTCACAATTATCGTAAGGCTAGTTAAGTGACAGTTTAGTATCTAGTAAAAGGTTCAGGGGAGAACTAACAAGAAATCAGCAACATGCTTGCTTGGTAATGTTTTTCACTCAACTTCATGAGAAACTACTAAACCTGTAAATGAGAATATAGATAACAGCCCAAACTCACCGCAATGCAGTGCACAGTCAAATTATACTTGCACGAGCAAACTGTTCATATCAAACACACAAAAGACACAGCGACAAGATCTCAGCAGATGTTTATCCACCTGCAGCCCATGTTTAAATGTGATATGAACTCATAAACAAAACTTTGAACACCAATTTGAATGCCAGAGGGGCTTCACTTGGGCTGTGGCCTAGAATCACCCTATAATGATGATTCGCTGGTTCATGCCTATGATTGGGCAAAACCGCTTCCCGGGTAGGTTGCTCAGTTGGTTTGAGACACAGCTCAGTACTTTTGCGCAAGCACAGGCCCAGTGTGATGGATAAAGATGAGTCAGTCCTCTAGCCACTTTTTAGCATTATCTTTAAACGAAGGCGGTTCAAACCACAAAGGACGCGATGCCCCTTCCCCCATTAGTGTTTGTGCAGAATTAAACTGCGTAAATGCATTTGTGGTTTTTGCATATGATGGCTGTAATAGGCCTCTGCATGCACTTTACAACACTGAGCTCCACAACAAGAACCAACAAAAGAGAAGTAAACAACATCACACCTTGATTGGGTCTCCTTCGGCCTTTTCTAAAGAACAGCGGTGTAAGTCCGGGAATATGATATTTGCGTGTGCTTTGTTAGCCTTTTTTGCGCGGACAACCGTGTGTGTGTGTGTATGAGAGTGTGTGTACATTCAGGCTACAAGCACCACTGCACGAACAGCAGCGAGAACTTCCGCAAACCTGCAGCAAGGGGGATTTCAAAATAAAAGCCCACGACGCTCTTTGAGATCTCCGTGGACAGAATGTTTAAATACAAAATATAAATGGGCATCACAAAAGCACACATTTTTTAATATATAAATTGGTCACTGCCATTATAATAACATTGACACGAAATAACTACATTTGCGGGAAAAATAAAAACATAAGATAAAAAAGTTTATTAGAAAAATAAACAACCTCTGATTTATAACCTAATTTCAAAGCAAATTGGTCTGCCGCCATCTAATGGTTAAATACTATACTTACACGCACGACCCGCAGAGATCCAAGGCGGCAGCGACAACTTCCGCAAACCTGAAGCGATTTCAACAAATGTAAAGCCCCCGACGCTCTCAGAGATCTCCGTGTACAGAATAAGTTTAAATACAAAATATAAATAGGCATCACAAAAGCACAAATAA
>JAUYWG010000050.1:19587176-19603394 GCA_034779775.1 Enteromius afrohamiltoni
ATATAAAATAATTAGTTTGCTTATGTTGCTAATCAACATTTATTTTCTAGTGGTTATGTACACTATTTCCTGAAAAAAAAAAAAAAAAAAAAAGTCTTTATTAAGAGCTTTGGACCCATTTTTGTACCCGATTCATAGCAAAGACGTACATGTATCTATTTTTTAAGTCTATATATCTAAATTTATAAGTACCAGGCGGCGATAATGCTCCAGAGAGTAATGAATATTTTATTATTAACCTATTATTACTTCTTGCTAAATGTCATATTCATCGCAGTAAATTCTCTAGACAAAATCCTTTATTTATTGTTTTTAAAAAAGAGGTTCAACCGTATATATAAACCATTTTACCTTCCAATAATCTTAAAGCTCTTAAAACAGTCAATATATTTCATCTTTTTCAACTTTTTTTTGTATACAAATGGTGCTTTGCATGTAATATTACCTATTTCTATGTAGAGTTATTTTTACTCTACTTTTCCCTTGGCATAATAAAATTTAAAAAAAAAAAAAAAAAAAAAAAAAAAACAATAAAAGAGAATGCTCCAGAAACGCTTACGAGAGAGCGCAGAAGAAGAGCGCGACTCGGAAGCGCATTGAGCGGAAGTAGTTTTTTTCTCGCTCCTCGTGTCGCTCTTCCTTTCCGCCTGCTCGAGTGCGCCATTCACACACACGCTGCGAAGGTAACGAAGAAAAACATGTTTTTAAAGCGTTTATACCCCTTCCTCCCTCATCAAAGTATGCACATCTGGTAGTTAACGTACTTGTATTCACATTTCAAACCATATGTGTCATATGTAGCTTGTCTAAATGATGATTTTGAACCTGTTCTGTAAGCGCTCCGTGAGTCCGCTGTCCTTTCCTTAGAAAAGACCATGAGCGAATCCACTCGTGTATCTTTTCTGGCACTTTAGTTTATGCTTTTCAAATAATGCAACAGTTAATATAATCGTGTTAAGTTTAATATTGGAGGCGTTTCCCCAGAATTTTAAAGTATTTGGAGTGCATGGGAATAGTTTGTGGTCATAATGTGTTCAACATGAAGACCGTTAACGTTAACTGTAATCGTATTTTAAAAGTCAAAAGAAATTGTATATTGAACACCGTTTATGCTTTATGTGCTGTATTAACTGATCAATAGTATGTTTATTGAATTTTATACTTTAGAAGTAGTGCTGCCAATGAATTTTTGCACTTCAAATCTAGTTATTTGATCGTTTTAGTCATGCATTTGTGTGAATACTTTTTTGGACTGCCTTATGACATTCCCTTTTGCTTCAAAAGATGGCAGAAGATTGGGAGGCTGTGCCAGCTGTTGCTGAAACACCAGAGATCAAACTCTTTGGCAAATGGAGCACAGATGATGTGCAGATCAACGACATCTCCCTGCAGGTATGTTTTCATGGACATCATTTTTTGTGAGAATTGCTTTTTATTTGCCAATCAGTCCTGACATTATGAAATCAGTCATCTTTATTGCCAGTTGAGTTTGTACAAGACAATATTCTATTATAATATTTCTAGCTTTTCTGACAGGCTGAACATAATGCAATATAATTACGAGATGTCCAATAAAATTCTTCTTCAGTCAAAAGTGTAAATGCTCCTTTTGAAAGATTATAAGAAAGAACATTTACTAAAAGTTTAGTAGAGAGATTATTATTATTATTATTAGGAATGTTATAGAGTTATAAATAGTCTTTTACTTAAAAGCTGTAAGCAATAAATAGAGGATGGAGTAATTAATATGGCTTCAGTACTATACTAATACTAATACAGTATGGTTAAGCAAATGAACATGTATGTCTCTCTCTTGTTAGGATTACATTGCCGTGAAGGAGAAATATGCCAAATACCTCCCTCATTCCAGCGGTAGATACGCAGCCAAGCGTTTCCGTAAGGCTCAGTGTCCCATCGTGGAGCGTGTCACTAACTCCATGATGATGCATGGACGCAACAACGGCAAGAAACTGCTGACCGTCCGCATTGTCAAACACGCCTTTGAGATCATCCACCTGCTCACCGGCGAGGTGAGACTACTGTTCTCCAAGAAATTTATTGATTTTGTTCTTGCTCAAATTTATAGGAAAATGTCAGTTTTGTGTTACAAATGATCAAGCTTCCTAATTAGTAGACAATTTTTATGTCCTTTCTAGAATCCTCTGCAGATCCTGGTGAACGCCATCATCAACAGCGGCCCTCGTGAGGACTCCACTCGTATCGGACGTGCTGGAACCGTGAGGAGACAGGCTGTTGATGTGTCACCTCTGCGCAGGGTCAACCAGGTCCGTTTAACTGAAGAGTGCCCCAAAAAAAAATTGGTTAATTGTTTATTGGCAAAATGAATTTTTGGGTGGTGTAAAAAAAAAAAAAAAAAAAAAAAAAAATAGCAATGAGATGATTAATGGGACCAGGAACACGGCATTAAGAAAAATGCATGTTGACTTGAGGATGCATTTCGTATCCCTAGACTCTGTTATACTTGTGTGGACGTTCATAAATAAATCCAGAGCACAGAAATGACAAGTGAAGATGCGGCCACTCATTGTGTTATGTTTTTAGGCCATCTGGCTGCTTTGCACTGGTGCAAGAGAAGCTGCTTTCAGGAACATCAAGACTATTGCAGAGTGTCTTGCTGATGAGCTCATCAATGCCGCCAAGGTGAGATCTCATAAGAGCATATTATTTTTACTATGGCGTTTACTTAATTTCTTTTATTGATCTTTTTATTTGATTACTATTAAAGTTCGTTTTTTTGGTCTACTGCAGGGTTCCTCCAACTCTTACGCCATCAAGAAGAAAGATGAGCTGGAGAGAGTGGCCAAGTCTAACCGCTAATCTCCATTTTGTACAAATTTGGATCATAATAAAGAATCAAACCTATTCTTGTCCTGTTTTACTTTTTGAACTGATTTGGTATTGATGTAACCACTGTTTTTAGAGTTGGGTAGAGTACATGAACATTAGGGGGAATCTGTGTTCCTACAAATGTGGTTTGCTTGGCTGATTTTTCAGGAGTCCCAAAGTAACGTCTAAATGCTTGCTTACACTGACTTTCAGCAGTCTCGTGGTCGAAAATGACAATTGTGTGGCTGTGAAGTATATACTTGTGTGTATGCTGTTTGTAGAGTATTATCTGCCTTGTTTATGAGCTAAGCTGCCTTCAGTTTATTTAAGTCATGATTTTGAACATCTACAGTCACAAGACTCGGTCATTTGACTTTCCATCCTCTCCCCTGTGTGCCTTTCATTAACATATTCTCTAATCAAATCCGTGCTGCTGCTCAACTCTTGCCAGCTAAAGTGTTGGTTTTAACTTAAGATGATCAAATCCTTGGCAGGTACCTAAAGGTAATACAGGGTTTTGTTTTGTTTTTTACATCAGTCTTATGAGATTGTTACTTGTTTCTGGCTGCATGATTATATAAAATTGAGACCTCTGTCAAAGTTTGACCTCAGAGCTCTATCAACAAACTCAATTCAATGATGTTTCAAGGTGGAGACACATTTTTAATGTTAGAAGGGGAGGGTTAGAGGAAAGATGATAATCTGCTTACCTCTGATTTCAGGGTCAGATCGCTGATTATACATAGATCATGTACAAACTGGACCCTTTTGGATCTTAAAAGAACTGTGCTGATTAATAATTGGAGACCAAGAAACATGTCTCACATTTTTAGATGCTTTATTTTCCTTTGTCTTCTCCCGTCTGTGGGTAAGTGAAAAATAAGTTGTTGTGATCTTTTTTTTTTAGATCAGTGATTTAAATATGAAGTGTCAAGTAACCTACATGCATTCCACCTAAAAATAATTTATATTTATTTGTTCTCCTGTAGTTCCTCTGTTCTGTTATACATGCGTATTTCCTTCTGTCTCACCACTGGACTGTCTCAAGTTCCCAACCAGGTGTCCACCGGGTCAGCTCTGTCTTTCTAGCAAAGCTGTAGGACAGCGGGGTATGTGAATGTAAAATTGTCTCAGTCAGCCGTAGATAAGCACTTTTCTGTGCTTGATTTAATCTCAAATTTCAGTGATCATACTTTAAAGAGCATATTTATTCACAGCTCACTGTGCATAACTGAAATAAGCACATCTGCTTGAAAGTCTTGTGTGTAGATATTGTACTGATTATACCACTGCTTATGCAAGTGATACAGGAGACATCTGTGCATGTAATTGAGTAATTTTCTTTGAACAGGGGACTTTCAAGTCGTCTTGTACGAGAAGAGCTGCGTTCTTCCTGTCCTGTGTGGACTAACAGGAGAGAAGTTTGCCATGGGTTTAAACTTCACTTTCACCAATGACTGCTGTGATACTTTACTCTGCAATGGCGTCTCAAGCTGTTCTGCTTTCGTCTTGCCCAGCACCCTTCTCTCACTTCTTCTGACACAGTTTTATTTACAGTAAGCGTTCCCACTTCACATTAGGTGGCCTAACTATTAATCATTTTGTACAATGCACTTATTGTGTACGTAGATGTTTCTACATCGTACTTATGTAACAAATACTACATCTATAATTAATTTTACATTTGTAATTATACTGTTGACCAATCCCTTACACCTAAACACACCCCTTAAACATACCAATACCACCAAACCCGTGCCTAATCTTAACCGTATCCCACCTCACTAACAGCAAAAGTGTTTTACTATGAAATATGAATACTGAAAGAACAATGTACTTAGATTTGAATGCAAGTTTATTGTATTTAAGGCCATCCAATACAAAGTGTGACCCATTAACTATAACAAGCAAACAAAATGTAACACGCAATCACAAATGTCTTTATCTAGCACAATTCTAATAAATTCTATGTGAATTAATGTCTTTATAACAGTTCTAACAAGAAGAATGTAATGTTTTTATCAGCATTGCTTTATACAAATTTCAAACATGGATATGTTTATATATATATATATATATATATAAAAAAGTAACGTTAATGTGTCTGCAGACTCGTTTCTTTTATATTCTGGATTTATTATTTTATATATATATGTGCATACCGTGTTGGGGGGTAACGCTTTACAAGTAACGCGAGTTATGTAATAATAGTACTTTTTCCTAGTAACTAGTAACTTTTTCAAAAAAAGTAATGCCAGTTACTTTATTTTTATTTATTGACTGACAAGTCTCCTGACATGTTAGGAGAAATCAGAAAAACAGCATTGTGTGCGGCAGTGTAGTTCAGTTCATTAATTCATGTCACTCTCAAAAAATAGATGTAGTATTCATCAAAATGAATTAAAGTAAACTGCAATAATTATATTACACAAATGTATCTAATCTCATTTGATTAACCAATGCCGTGACACTTTTGGGTGTGCTTTTACATTTGTTATAAATAGAACGTCTTATATTAAAAACAAACACTCAAGCCCTGCCCATAGTTAAAAAGTGACGTAACGCATTACTTTCCATAAAAGTGCCCAAATAACGTAATTAGTTACTTTTAATCATGTGTCTGATTTTTCTCGTTGTGCCTTTGTTAGATCAACTTCTAGACAAACCCCTGAGCCAGATATGCAGGTTCATGCTGTGAGATGTTTGATGCGATTGCATACTTCATTGCTTGTCTTCCGTGTGCTTGTCAAGATGATAACAACATGATACCTTTTTTCAGATGATAAGGACGTTATAGCGTAGCCTTTTTTCTACAGCTAACATATACACGACATGCAGGTGGCGCTGTTGTCTATACTTCAAGGCAACATAACATTAGTAATGTTGAGACAGTGATAAATGAAATATTTAGATTTTATATACACCCCAAAGTTTGGGTTATCTTTAAAGTACAGTACATTCGAATGGACTCTACTTTCGCTGTGCATCTGGACCATCGACGCCTCAAGTCCCGCCACGATATCCAGGGAGGAGGGGCTAGAGCTCTAGCTCCTCCCATCTGGCTCTGACGCTCAACTAAAGGAATTCGCCTCAGGTAAAGTAACGGTTAATGAGTACATTTAGCCAAAAAGAAAAAAAAGACGCTTTCCTCAACTACCATGCTTTGCTCGTACAGTGTTTCGGCACAGTGAAATATGTCTGAAAGCATTAACGTTAATTTACAACAACCAGAAAGTAGTGCTTTGAGTATAAATGAAGTTGAAGAGGATGAGGGAAACCGTGAGGTAAATTATTGTTATGTTTAATAATATCTCCGTTATGGCGTACGTATTGCATTAGTGACATAGTGATGTGGGCCTTTTTGTTAATTTTAGATTTTTCTGAGTGTATTTGTTCAACAAGGACAAATTGGACTAAGTTATTATGACAGTTGCGATTATACGTTGCATTTTATGCCGGACACCGTGGACAACAGCGACCTCCACTTGCTGGATAGAGGTACTGCACCACAACTATAGACGAATACTGCATTTTCATGGATGCTGAAGTCGCTGTAGCTTATGTATCTCTTTCTGTTGCTCTCCTAATATTTTTTTTCTATCTGCTACACTACTTAACATTTGAGCATTTGCATTGAGCCGTGTCTTTCCTATGGCTTTGTTTGTTTGTCTGTCTCTGCCAGAATACTTGACTTGCATGTCAAGCCAAGATGAAGAAAACATTGATTGTAAGATTTGATGACCATTATGTTAGTTTGCTTACCCCATCATGCGTTTTATGGTCCAGTTATACAGGAGCTGAGTCCAAACGTCTTAATAACAAGTGCAAAACAAGAACAGAGCTTGACAGACTTTATGGAGAATCTTGGTAAACTCTCCCATATTAAATTGTTAGCAGCATAGATGCTCAATTGGTATTTTTGAGTTTATATCAAACCGCTGTCTAATTTTGCTTCAATTTCAGAATTCAATCCTGAATATAAGCCTGAAATAGTCATGTTTCCAAATGCAAACTTTGGTAAGTATTGAAACATAGCTTTATTTATTCTGTATTTTTATTCTGTTGAAGTGCTTTTCTTTTATGGTACGTTTTGTCTTTTGTTTTTATTCTGTGTGGTTTTCGTTACTGTAAAGCACATTGGTCAGCGTGGGTTGTTTTTAATTGTGTTACATAATTCACTTGTCATTGTCATAATTCAGAGAAAAAAGTTATTTTGTGAGACACAAAAAGAGAACTTTCGTAGGATGTCGATACTGCGCTTTTACTTATATTGAAAGTGTATGGGGAGGCCAAAAAAGCTTTAATGTGTGCCGCGTTTGTAGCAGTATGGAAGTAGAGGTGTTATCAAATACTGCATATGTGTGCATTAAATTTTGCAGCGTTTACCAGCTTAGTGAAAGACAGTCACGGTCACTGATCCTCCACCATCTCTTGCAGGTCTGGAGATCAGCAGACAGCGACTCCTCTCAGCACACATCCCATCTCTCCCTCCCAGCATCACAGAGAAAATCCCGTATCTCTCCTCCTGTATCCCATTAGACTCAGTGCTCATGGTTAGACATCAGATGTTTTATGCTGGATGAATAAATGGCCATATCTTGATGATCGTCTCTGCCGTAGATGAGGTCAATAGGAGGGCTGTTGAAGTGTCTGGAGAGGAGGGGAGTTGGCTTAGACATGGAGGACAGCAGTACTGGCGTCCCCATATTGCGTTTTTTGGCTTACACACTGTAAGACATTTGTGTATCAATCACTCTTTTTTGTGTGTGAATAAAAGTCTGGTTTACTTATTCATTTTTTTGCAGGAAAGATGTTGTGTACATCGACAAAGACACATATAGGTTGGTCATATAATCAGAACCCATCCTTTGTTTCTTTTTCTAGCCTTTCAAGTTTTTGGAGCTGTTAAAAGTAGTTTGCACTCTTTCCTCAGTGCTCTCCAGATCTTTAAATCTGAGCTGCATCCTTCCGTCTTTAAGCTCCAGTCAGGAGAGAAAGAAGGATTGAGTCTTTATGGTAAAATGTATTATTCTGTTTGTTTTTTTGTCTAAGGGTTTTGTCTAGGGGATCGATAAATCTTAGATAAAAATGGTGAAAATGAAATAAATAAAAAAATAAATGAATAGTAAAACATCACAATGAATATATTTAAATAAATTAAAAAAAGTAAGCACAGTGAATAGAAGAAATTCAATAATAGAAACCATATATTTTCTAAATAATATTTTACATATTTATAATATTAGTTTTTAAAGTTACAATTTACTTAAAGGAATAGCTCACCCAAAAATGAACCTTCTGATATCATTTATTTATTTCCAAACTCCCTTCAAAATGTGAAGAAATCCTCAATAATGCTTAAACTGTTCTTTTTGTGAAATTACCCACACTGTGTTTTTTGCAGGTGTTCTGAATCGCTGTCGGAGCAGGTTTGGCTCTCTGCTTCTACGGTAAAGTCCTTGTTTTATAACAGATAGTTTAGCACATTTAAATAGTGTTTAAGCCCTAACGTACGCTTCCTTTTCTCGTTTGATTTAGGCAGTGGTTCCACAGACCTACTCGAGACCTGAACATTCTGGAGAGGCGTCAGCAAGTGATCCGTTTCTTCACATCCCCTCGTAACTTTGCTGATCTCAACACTTTGCAGAGTTCCCTGCGGAATATCAAGAACATCTCGGTACAGTTTCAGCATTTTGTCTAAAGCTTGACATTATTTAGTCAAACTCAAATGACAAAAGGCACACAGGTAAAGTGACTATTGGCCTGTCTTCCATACAGACACTACTGCATAAAATGTCTCTCGCTAACCCGAAGGTTTTCGTCTGGCAAAGTCTATATAAGGTACAGCACTCAGTTTATTTATTATTGCCTATCCCGGCTTGCATTCATCATGTTTCTTTTCAATTTGATCAGACGGTGTACAATGCATTGTGCATTAGGGACACCATTCGCTCCATGCCCCAGTCCATCCAACTATTCAGTCAAATCAGTCAAAACTTCACTGATGATCTTTTCCACATCGCCACATACATCAGTAAAGTGGTGAGACTCAGTGCTGTTCTGTTTTCTGTCGTTATTTTTGCTGAATTGATGTAATTGCTTGTCATTCTCCATTGCAGGTGGACTTTGAAGGAAGTGTGGCTGAGAACAGATTCACTGTTAAGCCCAATGTCGATCCTGTTATTGATGAGAGTGAGAGGTTTTCCATTGATTGATTAATAAAACTATTGCTTATCCACCTTATTTTCTGTAAAGGTACAAGACTTCAGATTAATGTTTCCACTATAGGTAAGTAACTAGAAGAATCATACATTTTGGTGTATTTACTTTTTTTTTTTACAGAGAAAAGAAGGATGATGGGTCTCGCAGATTTCCTGACGGATGTGGCTCGTGCTGAGCTGGAAAAGCTGGACCCTCGCTTCTCCACCTGCAGCATTATCTACATCCCTCTGGTCAGGACGTGATTAATGCTGCCCTCCATTCATTAAAGTGTGATGTGTAACCTAATTGTTGACACAGAGCTGTTAACATAAAGGTTGTGGGTTCAATTCCTTGTTGGAGCGACCCAATAAATGTAGAGTCAGTGAGGTGTCTGTTGTGCCCCTGAGTAGACCACTTGACCCCAGCTCGCTCTGGGATGACTGTTTCTGTAATTAGTGCACTGCAGTGTGGCTAAATGACAAGCAGCTGTAGCAACTGTTCAGTAACAACTGTGACAAGCAGTGCCCTTTTATTTAAACTCATATAAACACATGTATACCATGGGTTAAGCCATTTGTAGACATGTTGTGCCATGTAAACACCTTGCAATGGTTTAGGTTCGAGTTGAAACTAATCGATAATAAGCTGCATAAGGTGTGCATTTCAGGGAAAAAATGGTTGTGGAACAAATACAAATGCCTGTATAAATTTTAATAGCTAGTGCTTACATTTGTTTAACTGATATACAGTACATCATGACATCCTGGTATTTCATTCTGTTTTGAATGACAGATTGGATTTTTACTGTCGGTGCCAAGATTACCCACCATGCTGGATAAACAGAGCTTTGAGACTGAGGGCCTTGATTTCATGGTGAGTATGATTTAACTTTTTAACACAATTTGTTTCAAGGCAACACAGGGTTCATTTCCTAAAAGATTTTTGTTAGGGTTTGTTTAAACTGGAAACCGCTTATTGTACAGACTTTGTTTTGTAGATCATTTCAGTCTTGGTTGTCTTTTTTATTCTTGTCACCTGATTAGTGTTTAAGAAAATCTTACCTACATTATTGCATATAGATCAAAGTGCTTCCTTTCAACAGAAAATCCTAAGTGAAAAGCATATAAACTAATATTAATCACATAATTAAATGTGCCCATGTGGAGTGCATACCTTTAGACTCATTAATGTTTGAGGGGTTGATAAGAGCTGATTTTTGCATTTAATTTGTGGATTATTTCAGTTCCTGTCAAAGGACCAACTGCATTACCGCAGCGCTCGAACCAGAGAGCTGGACAGCATGCTAGGAGACCTACATTGTGACACCTTGGGTCTTTTCTTTCTGTCCTCAGTTGGTTAATGAATTAATTGCACAAAAATGTTACAATGTCTTTTAAAACACTAAGTAATCTTGTTATTTTTTCCCGTAGATCTGGAGATGGTGGTAATGAGAAAGCTTCAGGCCTCAGTGCTTCAGCGGAGCGACTGTTTGTATAAGGTCATGTCTCTGTGTGCAGAGCTAGACTGTCTCATGGCTTTTGCTCAGGCTTCTCTGGATCACGGCTACTGCTGTCCAACCTTGACATCAAACCACAGACTTGCCCTGATTGAGTCACGGTACAAATCATTTCTTCTAATGAGCTGACTTTTCTCTATTCTTCTGCTCATATATTTATCCCTCTTTCTCTTTCAGCCATCCTTTGCAGGAACTGTGCACCCCAGTGTTTGTGTCAAACACCTACATCAGCTCTGAAACTGAAGGCAAAGTGAAAGTAATTACAGGGCCAAATTCCTCCGGCAAGAGCATCTATCTGAAACAGGCAAACACAGCAAACCTCAACCATAACAAACCAAACAAATACTTAAAAAAGCTGTATAAAAATAGCAAGACGATTCACATATATTAGTATGAATGGGAGAAAGTGCAACGTACAATATAGTGGAGGAAGTCCCGTCAGAAGCTCTGGTTCCCAAAGAAACATTCAGTATCTTGAGATGCATGCTTTTAACTGTACATGCACATCTTACAAGTTTTAAAGATAAAAAACAACATTTATGGATCATTACATGGCAGATTTTTATTGCTTTGCATTGAATTGAAATGTTATCTAAATGCAAGTTTGGCAAGCATTTTTTGATATTTTCACATTCAGCCAGAAATAGCTGCCCTGGGGGACTATTGAGTGAACTGACTTTACTTGAAATGAACTTATAAAGGAACTAAAATCAGGGTTGCATGACTCTTGTTTGGTAATAATTCTAAATGTAAGCATTTCATCATTTTGGTAACATCTTGTATGGTTTCTAAAGGTGGGACTGATTGTGTTCATGGCGCTGATCGGCTCAGATGTTCCTGCTAAAGAGGCAGAGATTGGGCTGGTGGATGGAATCTTCAGCCGCATGCATAGCCGTGAGTCTGTTTCAGTGGGGCTGAGCACCTTCATGCTGGACTTAAACCAGGTGAGAACATTACACCATCCTGAACACACATAGGCCCTGTATGCTTTTATTACATTTTGTAACATCCATCTCGGATCATCCCATTTCGGGTGCCATGTCTCTCATTCATGCTGCTTGAATTGGTTTAGGTAAATGTGTTTGCAAGGCGGGCATTCAAAACTGAAAAATATTAACATGGTTCCTTCAGCTGTTTTATAATAATTACGAATACTGTCTAGATGACAGGTTCCTTGAACCACAGCACGGGGGATTCTCTTGTTCTAGTGGATGAGTTTGGTAAAGGGACCAACACTGTAAGTGTTAAAGGACCAAGAGGACCAAACAGTACTTGTTAGAAAAGCAAGAAGGTATTTCAACTAATTTTGTGTGTGTGTGTGTGTGTGTGTTTATGATGCAGGTGGATGGATTGGCTCTCCTGACCGCAAGTCTTAATAACTGGATGTGTCGTGGGCCACAGTGTCCTCACTTGCTTATGTCGACATGCTTTCACAGCCTCATACAGCTGGATTTAGTCTGTGATTCTCCACTGCTGGATTTACTGGTGCTACAGATACTGCTATGATCAGAAAAGACATTTTTCATGAACCGTTTCCGTCACTCTGACTTATATAAACCAAAGACTAATAAACCAACTTATGAATTTTTGGTTTTCGTTTGCAGACTCTAGAGACAACAATAGAAGGAGAAGAGCTGGTGTTTTTGTACCAAGTGAAAAATGGGATCTGCCAGTCGAGCTGTGCAGCTAATATCGCCACTCTGGCCGGCATTCCCGATGATCTGGTGAAGAGAGGAGTGGAGGTATGATACAGTCAATTGTTATATTGAATTCAGATGTGGGACATTCCTACTCATCCTTTTTTTGGTTATGTGAATGTTTTCATGCACTGGTTTTGAGATTTTGGCCTATTTAGAATAGCGGAAAAAAACATGGAAAATAGACTTTCAAGTGCTTATATTATTGCATATTAAGTGCATATTTTATTGCTTATTTTATTGTTTTCTTAGAATGTGTTTTTCTCATCTCCACTGCAGTAGATTTGAATAAACCAAACTTTTATTCCTTTATCTACAGTATATTTTGAAAGTTATGTATATTGAGTTTGTTCATATCATCAATGAACTTTCAAAATGTCAGGTTTTTTACTTTTTACCTAGAAATTGTTCCCTGGGAACATGACCAGTTTTTTCTTTTTAAAGTTTTTTCTTGTTTATACAACCATTAACTGATTGATCCGCCAGGAATAATGTGAAATTTGACTAATTGATATATATACATTTTTTTTTTTTTGCTTTTAAACAAATCTTTATAATTAACTGGATACTCTTTCCTAGGTGTCACCATGTTTATGCAACGTCCTGCATCTCTGTGAAATTAAAAGTGGTGGATATCTGCATGAGTTTTCAAGTTCAAAGTCTAACTTTGAATAGCGATCTATTATGAGCGTTAAATGTTTGTGTCCTGTTTAGTCTCTTTTTGACATTATAGGATTTTAATGTAGTAAATATCATCTATGCAGGTGTCAGAGTTATACAGAAAAGGAAGAACCATCAGAAAGCTGGACATCCCATCTTCAGATGAACAGTACCGCAGGTATGGGATGGTCTCCACAGCAAAACTATTATTTTTAATTCTCTCCTCCCTCTAGTTAAAATATATTTCCTGATTCAGGTGTGTTGAGGTGGTGGAGAAATTCCTCAGTATTGATCTGGATGACCCTGAGCTGGATCCTGAATCTTACTTGAAAGATGAGGTGCTCCCAGCTCTTGAAGAGGTGCTGTGATAACATCGAAGCTGTACTGTGGGACCGTGGGTTCATTTAGTGAATTTAGAATTTCATTTCAAGGGTTTCAACATTCACACATGCAAACATTTAAATCTGATGGTTTCAATTATATTATACTCGTATTCCAACAAATGTTTCAATATATTTGTGCTTTCATACACTGTGGTCTTTGTTTAGATCTTGTTTACATGCATTTTTTTTTGTCACAAAACCATTTATGCTTTGAATCACACATGATTTCCTCATGATTCAAACCAAACTTTTTAGTGTTGTGTTTATTTAATAAAAAAAATCAGTTTGTAATACAAATTTGTTCATGATTGAACATGCTAGTCATGGCATTTCATGAATAGCATCACATTTATTCACAGGAGCACTGCTACAGAAAACACAGCAATTATTAACTCTCTAGGGGGATGACTTGATTTCAGAGGACTGTTAATGACTTTTCTCAAGTAATCATTTGTCACAGCATTAGAAAGAAACAACAACTTGCTAATAGTTGATCAAATCAATTAATTTCTCGAGCCATCTGTCGCAAGAGAACCAAAAAAAGATTTGCTCTGGTAGGATTACCTTCTGTGTGGGAAAGTGAGCAGATAGAGAACGCCCACCACAAGGACCTTAAATAACATCCACATCATTTATTTCAGAACCAAAAGCACGCAGAGTGAAGTAGACCAGTTTTTTTAAAATTAGGGATAGTTGATAGATTCTATATTATAGTTATAAATAGTAACAATTAATTGCGATTAATCACATCCAAAAAAATTGTTTACATAATATATATATATATATATATATATATCTATGTGTGTGTGTGTGTGTGTGTGTCCTACTGTGTAGATTTTTCATGTTTATATAAATACACAATTACAGTATATATTTTGAAAATAGTTGCATACTGTATATTTATGTTCATATATTTTATATTATATATATTTAATATACAAACAACTTCTTTCTAAAAATGTATACATGCTTTTGTATGTATTTGTTTATATACATAATAAATATACACAGTACACACACGTAAACAAAAACCTTATTTTGGATGCGATTAATCATTTGACAGCATTAATATATACTACTATTTATAATTTTTTTATTTGTAAAATAAAATACAAATTTTGTATTTGATCTATATTTATTTTTTATTTTAATGTAAATGTATTTTTTATAGCTTTATTTTTATTTTTAGTTACAGTTTTAGCCATTTTTTGCTACAAATGAAACATTTACAGTTGATGTATTTTTCAGTAATGTTTTTCATGCAATATTTGTATTTGCTGTAATATATACTGTAGATTAGTGACACTTGATGCTAAATTTAAGTCATTTTGATTACAACAGACTTGAAAGGTGTGAATTTAGACAATCTAACAAGTGCAAAATCCAGAAAATAGTCAGATTTGGCTTAAAAAGTTGTAAGAGAGAGTCTACAGTGTTTTCTATTCGGTTTTCTGAGGTCCACTCAACAACGCCTAGCAGCAGTGCTATTAAGATGAGATATGTGCTGAAATTTATGAAATGCATCTACACTGAAAAAATCCAACTAACAAAATGGTGGAAGAGCAAAAATATTTTAGTTGAACTAATTTTATTGCTTGGGCTTAGTTGAGAAAACATATTTATTATATATAAATATATATTAGTATATATAAATATATTTCAAAAACATTAAATGAATGTTTTTTTAAACCTAAATGTTGATAGAACTAATAGAAACTAATCCAGTCAACACCAAGATCATTCTTCTAGTGATTTAGCTGGAGAAACCATCTCGTCAAGTTCACCCCTCAGGTAAGTTCCACTAAATAAATGTTATTTTTAGACTAAATTTAATAAATAAACATGCAACATATTAAAATTTGAGAAAATTGAACATTTAGAAAGTGCTTTATGGGTTGTATCTGAAGAAACGTGGGCATTTAGGACAGTGTATGTAAAGTTAAGACGTCAGGTAACTGTAATGTTAACTTTGAGTAAGTCAAGTAAGGCACTGATGTTAGTTATGTACAGAATTTATCAAAACGTACATTTAAAAGTTGTAAATGATTTATTTAAAACATATGTTCATACACAAACATCCAACATTAAATAAGAAGCATCAAATAGTATAGTCCTATATCTACAGGAAATTTAAGTGAAGGGAATATGGAATATGAGTCCAGAGACACATCCCCTCCGAAGACCTTGTTGGCCATCAGAACAAGACCATGAGAACCAGACTAGTCCTGTGCCATGCTGGTTTCATCTGGCCAGAGAAGAACTGCCTTCTGTCCTTTGCCCCTGTCGCCTTTACCTTGCAAATTTGGGGATGCTTGGCTGATTGAACAGACATTATTGGAGGAGAGCTAAACTAGATGATGTCAACACTGAATCGCCAATGAAATGATGGTTAATGTCCTCTTGTATTATTTACAAACTATTTTCCTGTTTGACTCTGTAAATCTGCGTTGACACAATCTCTATTGTATCTATAAAGTGCTATATGAATAAAGATGACATGATTTGATTTCATATACAGTTACACTTGGTTCATTTTACTTATTAATTTTTTGACTTCTGCCTCATTTTATGTAATTGTGAGCAATAATATTTGTAAATGTTTGTTTGCTAACATTTTATTTAGCTTTGTTAGTTTCGTTCATTAAACAATGTTTAAAGTAAATTTTGCAGTTGTATTACGATGTAATGTTTGTCAACTGGACCTTTAAAGGGGCCTGTCACCCACAAATAAAAATTTGCTGTTCATTTATTGACCCTTAGGCCATCCAAGATGTTGGTGACATTTTTCTTTTATTCCTGTATGTTTAGTTTGTAGAAAATTAGTTTTAAATAGTGCAGTCAAATGATTAATCGCGATTAATCGCATCCAAAATAAAAGTTTTTCTTTACATAGTATATTTGTATGTACTGTGTA
>JAUYWG010000050.1:19629773-19645449 GCA_034779775.1 Enteromius afrohamiltoni
ATAAGTAGGCAACTGTGTACATATAGAATACGATAATTTTAAATTCTGCCAGTAATCTTCACACTATGTGGGACAGCAAAGACCTCCACAAAGATGCAAACACTGATACAGTACTGGTGTCTTCAATATTGAAAGTTAGGTAGGCTATTTGAGTATAATACAAACTCACAAAATAAAAATTGGTGCAAAAACATCCCATATCATTGGATAAAAATAAAACGTCAGGTCATATTTAAACTAGATGCATTCGCGAAACTTTATGCATGCATTTAACTTTTTTGCTGTTTTAAAAAGTGTTCATGTATTCTACAGTTGTGGCGGGCGCAAGTAAGATTCCTCTGTTTCCCCTTCATGCAAGCTTCTGTTACTAAGCTCCTTATATTTTGCTGCTTCCACTTGTAGGCTTTTGCGTCTTTTCTCACGCAGCTTCTCTGCAACCCCCTTGCTCTTTTCTGGTTTATCCATTGTTATAGGCGGACTCATCTCAAACTCTGGTCGAAATCAGATTTTGTTAAGGGGAGATGAAGGCTGGCAAGGAGGGAAGCAGGGCGTGGCTCATGAATGATTCTCATGAACATAAACATATTCTGGTTGATCAAGGGGGCGTTTCCCTTCAGAACCAAACGTAATGTTAATCTTCTGCCTTCAGTAACTCAGATGTCAGATTAAATACTGCTATGTTCATTAATACATTCAACAACACAACACCTCAATCTCTTAGGAGTCTTGCTTGTCCCTGCGCTCACAATACATACAATACAATACTCAGGGCAGGTCTGAGGTAAAACACCAGTTCTCTCTGTGTGACACGCTGCTGTAAATCAACTATTGTGGGAGTGGCCTCTGTCGGTGTGACATGCAGTTGAGAATGGCTTGATTTCAGAAGGGGCAACTTATTTTTATTAAATCAAAATAATGCTACCTGTGGATTTTTATCTTTGTAGGGTGGTTGTTTACACACACTCCCAACACACATTTCAGTCCAAACAGCTTGAAAAAGTGCATGTATGACCACCGTATGACCCCTTTAAGAAAAGTATGTAATTTTTATATTTATATATAATTTTTATGAATATAAATATATACATGTAAATATTTTCTGCGTGCTTTTATATAGTAAATATAAACAGTACACAAACATATATTATTTGAACAAAAACTTTTATTTTGTATGAAATTAATCATTTTCACATTCACACACACACACAGTCTTGTTTACAGATTTACATAAATTATTATTTTCATATTTTTATTTGATAAAATTCAGTAAAAATAGTAATATTGTGAAATTAATGTGTTTTTCATTAAATATTTAATGTAATTAATTCCGGAAATTTTTGCTTTACCATGACATTTTAAAATAATATGTAGCTATGTAAAATATACATATAGATACATATACCTTGTATTTTCCAACTTGTTTAAGGTTGCTGTTTTTATATCAAAATACTGCAGTTTATTTAGTTATATTTGAAATCTGATGCCAAGTGATGCAGCATTGATTAATTTCTACTTTATACTGAAATACAACTCTGAAGCACCTGACACGCAGGAGCTGTTGTGATTGTCAGGCAGACCTTTAATGAAAATGATCGGTATTCGCATAAACACGAACCCACAAATCACCAGTCGAGGCAGGCAGCCTTTAAACTCATGCCAATTTGCCTCTTACACACCAGAGATTTATTGAATCTGCAAGACTGGAGAAAAAAACACCCAGGAAGAAAAGACCCAGCAGGGGTTAAAATCAATCCCCAGATTAGAGTGAGCCGTAAACAAAAAGTGCGAGTGGGAAAAAAAAAAGTTTTCCTCAACTAAGTTTAACTCCATATAATATCACTGAAAAGTCTCCAGCTCTCAGCAGAGGCCTTTAACTCGCCGGTGACTCTGCATCTTATATCTGTAGCGACGATAAATTAGCTCTCATTCAGCATTTCACCCCAGCAGCTCTAATTCATTAGTCTACTTTCTTGTTCCACATCAATACCCACAGTTCATTATCTTCCTCTGGCTGGTCTACATTAGACAATAGCACGCTAAGGACCAGAAGCGCGGGATGGAGGAAATTGATGCTACACATATACAGCTTTAAACGGAACAACCCATACCTGTGTCGAACACGTGGAGGAATTAACCGCCGTGCTTCGGAAATAAAAGATTCCCCCGGAATCAAATCAGTCCGGGGGGGATGGACTCGATCGCAAATGCAGAAAATATGATTTGAAATAATAACTCAGAGGCTTCAATTGCTTATGCACAGATTACAAAAGATGAAAATCTGTCATCCGGCCCTGCATTATCATATAAATAACCAAGAAGACACAAGCGAATGTGATCAATAAAGAGAGCATGTTCTGGAGGAAAGAAAGACTTAAACACAGGGGTGAATTGCATATTGATTCTCAGTAATCATTTACAATCATATTAAATCTTCACGGAAGCAACAGGACAACCGTAAGGGCATTTGCACAGAAATTGTCTATTTGCATATGCCGAAACCATTTCTCAGATAGATCCGGACCGCGAGCGGCTCCTTGTTTCAGTTGCATCAGCGGATGCATTCAATCATCCTGAAAGGGTGTTTTAACTAGGTGATTGGATAGCCTTTCCAGGTTGAAGCGCAGGTCTGCGGAGCATGTTTACAGGGGCTGGATCCTCCTCCTCGACAGACCCTCATAAAAACCATAATCCTTTATACTGACAGGGCATTTTGCAGCAGGCCTGACAAATATCTCCCCAATCCATAAAATGCCTGTGTAGGTTTCTCCAGCTGGTACAACAGAAGAGGTCTGTAAACCTGCAGTGCCTTCGAAGCCTTATCTTGGCGCGTTGATATTTTCATGCCGTGTAATCTCAGCAGAGCGCTTGTGAATATTCTATTATTTCTTTGTTTGATGTGGTCGGGCTGACCATTTAATGGTTTGACCCGCAGAAGCCAATCTAAGCCAACCCCGGCATGGAAAAAGCAACGGGCGGATCGATATTGTATCGTAAACGGCAGAAATTCCAACTGAGAAGATGCTTGGAACGCTGGGTGTTTTTGGAGCTAAATCGCATCTCCTGCGGAGAGTATTAATCAGTCTGTTTACCGGCATCGTTCATGCAGTTGATTGGGAGACAATGGGATGCAGCTCAATTTACACCTAATTACGGTTTTAATGTGTGTTATTAAATACATTGCCATGTCCCAATTAGTAGAAGCTGGGCTCATACATCACACTAATTGATATCTAGCCTGTGCTGCAATAGTGGCTGTATTGCAGGAGAATTCCCAGAGTAGCCCACATGGCTGCTGAGTGAACGTTCAAACTGAATTATTGTCATGGTTTTATGTGTAGCATCGAAGCAAGGGTGTGCAGAGCAAAAAATAATGGCTTTTCTTCTTCAAACCAACACAAATATTAGAACATTATGCCATATGGGGAGATATATATGTCAGTTTCTATTTTGCTTATGTAAAACACAACAAGAATATAGATAAATGCTAATAATTGTCAAATAATTATTTAACATATCTTTTTAAAGACATTTAAAAGTAATATATAATATGTAAATTAAGTAAATTTCAGACAGTTGTTTTTTCCCCTTCCGTAAATTATGCAATAATTTACAAATATAAAATTACTAATACATGTCTTTTTAAAAGTATTTTTTTCACAGTATATGGTAAGATAACTTGTAGCTAATTAACAGTTGTTTTAATATTATATTTATATATTTATACTTTTATCTTGCACTTGCTTTTTTCCCTTCATATAGTGTGCTGGCTTTTTAAAAACAATTTTGCATATTTATATTGTGTTTAACAAACTATTAGGAAGTTTTACTTCCAGTTTGAATCTTTTGAACCTTTATGAATCTGGTTTCCATCACCTCATCTCTAAATGGACAAAAAATATTTTGAAATGCAATAAAAACAGTATGGATAAAAAATCAGTAGTGACACAATGATGGCAATTATATTTGTCCATTGAATGGTCTATTTTTAATTCAGTTAGTCCAATGACTCTTCTTGTAAAAAACAATTTGTCACATTACGTAATATTACATCCGGGCCTATTTATTGGTTTTTAACTGAAACATATAACATGCATTTAACAAGCCAACTTGTTAAAATTCCCCACGTCTGATGTGTATATTTTTTTCTTACATTGTCACCCGCTGTTGATGTGTTAGATATTTGTTAAGGTCCCCACAGAGTGTTGATAATAGGCTCATAAATTAGCACAAACAGCCTCCGTCTCCAGCCATTATGATGTCATATGACTGTGAGGCAAAAGGAGGTAAGAGAGGCCAAAGATAACACAACACGGCTGACGGACAGCTGCGAATAAAGTGCCAGTGCCACTCTAAGACCACTTCACCCACAGTGATTGTGTTCTCTGTTCATCACGGCAGAAGAAGATAGAGAGGGAACCAATCAATAGCCATTTCACATCTGCACCCTTGATGTGATCTTAATCAAAGGGCAGAACCTCTCTTTCACCTGTCGTTCCTTCACTGAGATCAGACCATCCTCTCTCGCGCTCTGCTCGTCTGTTGCCATGGTTGTGATCGCTCTTGCAGTTCCTGCTGCGAAAACACAAACACGTTTTATTACGCGGACTAAAAACACAATCAATAATGTTAACTGCTAATGTCTTTTCATGTTTATGCACCGTAGGGCTCGAAAGGGGTAAATACCAGCAAGTAATATGGACTGTCCATCTTGAATCTCACACATGATTTTGCCTGTTCAAACATGCTGCTTTCCTGATACGTGCAAGAACCATTCTTACTTTATGCATTGAGCTCATATACGGTTTCTAGTATAGAGGTAAAAAAGAAATGAGAATAGCAGCTCGTTTGTTCTTGGAAGAATTCCATGAGCAATGATCATGTGCAAATTAAAGTCTTGACTGAAGGTATATTTGCACATCTGAATGCAGTTCAAGAAATTGCTATAGAACCCTAAAGGAGACGCCAGATTTACATATTAGTCTGTTCCTCCATAAACATCTGAGGAGCAACCTCAGAAAAAAGACTTAGATTTAATCACAGCTGAGATATTAAACAGATCTTATTTGTGAGTTTTCTTTCCTAGATAGATAGCTGGATGGGTGGATGGATGGATGGATGGATGGATGGATGGATGGACGGACGGACGGGCAGACAGACAGGCAGGCAGGCAGACAGATAGATAGATTGATGGATGGATAGATGGATAGAAGTGAATGAATATGTGCTAGATAGATAGACAGATAGACAGGTAGATAGAGATTAAGCATGCATCAATCTGTTTTTTTGTTTTATTTTATTGGTGTGGCATTATAACCAATCACAGAGCTGGATTTTAATTGACCCTTAATAAATTTAGTAATCAGCATCGTGACATAAAAGCTTGCAGTGGAGAGGCTGCCCTCGACCCGACCCCAGTGCATCCGGAACTTAATCAAATGTGTATTAGCACACACAGGCACTCCAAAATCAACAGCGGAGGCCTCTCCTTTGATTCCCTAACATCGTTAGATGGGAGACAGAATAAGCCTTTGACTCGTGTAGAGAGAGGCAGTTCCTCGGCCTTGCCAGTGACTCAATCCAGGCTCTTCAAAGAACTGCATTAGCTTTGAGCTTCTCCACAGCACAATGAAAGCAATTCAGGAACGCTGGTGTTAAAGAAAACTGGCTCACCCGGGACCGAACACACGGGAGTCTGCCGTCCCCATTTCCCCGGCTAATAGCTTTTGGTATTGGAAGTTAATTCTGTGTTGGAATTAAATTATAAAGCATGTCAAAACAAATTAACGTCCAGCGGCGAGCAGGTGCTTTTGTTGACAGGCCGAGGGAATTTGTAATCTAGTGTAGAAGCCCTCAAATGCATTAGTATTGTGGTCCTGTGAATGACGCTAATACTCCAGGTTCGTCCTCTTCCTGTCCTCTGTGTGTACGTGTGGATACCATTCTCTGACCTGCAGCACAAACAAACACACAAGGACCATTACTCAGGATCTACGATGGTCTAAAGGCAGGAATTCTGCTATTTTACAGAATAAATATAGTAATTTATGGTTGCATTTTTTATCATAATATCTAATGCTTCAATGTTAATAATTAAATATTATACACACACACACACACACACACACACATATTATTTGTGAAAAGTTGAATTTCTGTGTAGAAGCAGTCAGTGTAAATGATAAATATGACATTTTTACTCATATTCAGTCTTGTGTAGTAAGACTTCTGACATGCAGAATAAAGTCTGGTCCTCACTGCAGTTAATTCTGGGTTTAGTCTTCCTCTGCTGAAGGACTAGCATAACAGCTTGCTGCTATTGATTAAGCCTGTGGGACAGGAAGAACAGATTAAGGCTTAAGGTTTTCCATTCAATGAGCCAGACCTTCCAATGTCTCTTGTCTAATATAGATTTATTAATCGCAATAAGAAATGAGCTGGTGCTTCCTCTCCTGATGAAAAGTTATTCAGCTAATTAAAGGAACAGTCCACCTAAAAAGCGTTGTTATTATTTAAAAGGATCAAGAAACAAACAAAAAAACAATAAACTTGTTCATACAATTTAGGAACTACTTTGTGGGATGGATGGATGGGTGGGTGGGTGGGTGGGTGCTTGGGTGGAAAGAACAACAGAATGTGAACAATATAGATAGATAAATAGATAGATAGACATAGGTAGGTTGATAGGCAGACAGACAGACAGAGATACAGGTAGATAAATAGATAGATGGGTGAGAGAGTACTAGCCTGGTTTTGGATTATCCAAAACTCTTGAAGGAGCCAGAGGGCTAAAGATGCTCTCTCTCGCTCATTACTCACCAATATTCTACTCTGGCTCCCTGATGAAGGTCAAAGTGAGTCCTCTCCTCCGTATCATATCCTCCGTGTCGGAGTCTGCAGCTTCACATGCATACTAAACACAGTCTCACTTAAAGAGGGGGTACGGAGGGGGGCTGGGGTCATGAGGTCACCATTTGCTCTTTAATTATGCCAACAAAAAAGGCTGATGGTGGAAGGTAAATATAGTCTAATGAAGCTTGGCAGAGAGGAAGTAACTATCAGCCTGATGGAATCCGCTCTTTGTGGCTCATCACTGTTGGATGAATTTAAGAGGACTAATGAGAATGTTTAGGGGAGAAAATAATCGGACGGTTTGTAATGAACTGATAGCAAAGTGAGAAAGGATAACTCTTCTTTTGTGCTTTTTGTGCCAAAAATGGAAATCATTTGTAACAGAAATGTGTATGTGTTAACAGTAGCATCCAAAAATATAAGAGTAAAATGCTGCTATTTTGCCTTTTTCCTATTTAATAATGTTTCTTTTTTCATACAGATGCAACATTTTGAGTGAAAAGTTGAAGATTGAAGTTTGAAGTGCACCTAATGCTTTAGTGGGAAAAAAGACCCATATTATGCATAAAGCTGTGCAATAAAAATAACAAATAAATAAGGAGTAGAATAAATTAAAATAATAATAAAGTAAATTCTTTTTACTTTATAAATTATATATATATTTTTAATTTTGACTTGAAAATAATGTACAAACTCATTTTTATCATTTTAACTTATTTGTAACATTTTGTCCAGGTTTAAATTAGATTGTAAATCCCGAATTTCCAATGCAGTCTCCGATTTTCAATCCATCTGAATATAAGCCGGAATACATTTGCTTTCTCACTCTAAGCTGTGAATCTATACAGCATGTCATGGCATATCTCAGGGGTCAGAGTTCAAACATTCAGCATGAGACACAAAGACATTTACATACGTTTTGTCATTCAGCTAACATTCAGTCGAACTCTGTACAAGACAAGAAATAGTTTTAAGGGATAATTCAATCAAAACAAACATAACTCACCCTTTTATTAACCTGAATTTTACATTTTAACCTGAAATACATTTTACAAAAACTTTAAAGGAACAGTTCACCCAAAAATGCACTAATATTTCCCTTCCCCCTTAGGCCGTCCAAGATGAAGATGAGTTTGTTTCTTCATCAGACAATTTGGAGACATTTAGCATTACGTCACTTGCTCAGCAATGGATCCTCTGCAGTGAATGGGTGCCATCAGAATAAATACAGCTGATAAATACATCACAATCATCCACATATTTGTAAAAAAAAAACCCAAATGCATCATTAAGACATTTTTTAACTTTAAACTGTCACTTTTGGAGAGTTCATAATCCATAATATTGCTTTCTCCAGTCTTCCATCTTAAACATAAAAAATGATAAATTTAAACAGTTGTTGCATCAATAAATAGTTCTATGGCCAAATTAGTTCTATTGCATATTTTTATTTCTGAAAATGTTAAGCCAAAAAGTCTTTTGTTAAAAAAAACATTGCAAAGGTGATCTACATGGAATATAGCTGAAATTATATCAACTCTCTTGAGCTATGCAAAAGCAACCTTTGAGCAACTTACCTCTGAGTTGAAAGAACACCAACAGTAGAGGACAGAAGTCAGTAGAATGCAGTGAAATTGTAAAGGTGTGACAGTCTCTCACCTGCTTCTTTCTTATTTTCCTTCAACCACAGCTGCACCGCGAGTGGGATTTATCGAGCCTCTGCATGGATCAAAATTCTTGTGAGAGAGAGGAGCCATTAGGGTGACAGTGTGTGAGGTGCTTTTGACTGATCCATTAAGGTTTGAACTCACACCATGATGTGAGTTTTAATGAGAGGGAATATAAAAAGAAAAGACAAAGTGTTAGAGGCAGAGAAGTTCACCTACGAGATGGAAATTCAGACAGTATGTCTGATTAGAAAAAAACAGCCTCCACAATATCCAAAGTCTGACATCCAACTCCCAAACCGTTCCATGTTTGTCTGAGAACGTTCTCGACTTAAATTCAGATCTGACAATATTTCCGTTTGTTTCCACAGTTTCCATATCCAGCTGGCAGAAGTGCAGTAAATGAAAGAAAGCCTTCACATAGCCACATTACACTTTATCTTCAAAGTGCCGTGAGAGCCCAGATGGAAGAGATCTTGTATTTTGATTGAAATCATCTCATCTCGGCCCATCTGTTTGCTTCCAAGCCTCAACCTCCAGCATGTGTTGCCTTATGCTAGAAGGAAACTCAAAAGATTGTTGCTAAATAGTTCAGACTTCATGTTTTGCCAGATTTGAATATTTAAACTGCCTCACCAAGGTTACATTTGGGAACCTAAGAATCAAAACACGTCCATAGCTTGCGTCCAGGTTGTTGTTGATGAAGAACTTGGGTGTCATCTCCATGGACACTCTCGGACGGAAGCCCATCGAGTCATCTGCAGTGAGAACTTAGCTGTCTCACCCTCTCCCACTAACCAGCTGTCTAACCAACAGCGTGAAGCCAGAATGCTTTGCTTTTCTTTTTTTCTTTTGCAATGCGCTACATAAAGCTTTTAGATGGAAACTTTGTCCCCACAGAAAAGGCCAGGAAATGAGAATTGTGTTCCTGAATAAACTGGGGTATAGCCTGTGCAAATATCAGCAGGGTGAAAACATACTCTCACTCCAAGCAATCCATTTTAGTAGTCTAGATCAAAAAAACAAAAACAATGGGGGCCACAAATGTGTGTGGAAGTCCATTCGGGCTGCTATTGTAATGCCCTTGACCACTGTTTTTACCAACTGCTGTCTGGTACACCTGCCCGCTGCTCTGCCAGTCTGTCTGGCAGCTTTTCCAATTGTTTACATGCATGCAAATGAGTTTTTATGCATGCTTAATAACCTTTTGTCCACTCATAATCATATGGCATCAATAACTGTCATCTAACTTGAAGTAACAATTCACTTCAACTTCAAGACCTTTTTTTGCGCCGTGCCTGTTTTGGAACTCTGATGAGTGTAAGAATTAATTATTTATTGGGACTTTTATATTTTTATAGTAGACATTTATGTTTGCCAAGCTTACATACCGAATTTAACTGATGTGAGGTTATGTGCCAATTTGAGCTATTTTAGAATGGCTTTGAACATAAGTTCACTGAATTTGAATTTAGTTTGTTAGAACTTTTACCACTTGATGAGAGTAGGAAGTGTTTCAAAGCCTCACATGGGAGCTGAGAGGAGGAGGAAGTCCATTGTAGGTCCCATCTGACTGCTATTAAAATTTTTTGCTAACTGCTGTCTAAGTACACCTGTCTGCTGCTCAGCCAGTCTGTTTTTCCAATTGTTTACATGCATGCAAATAGGTTTTTATGCATCCTAAATATCCTATTGTCCACTCATAATCACTTGACATCAATTACTGTCATCTAAAGCTTGAGGAAACAACTCACTTGCATTAACTTATTTGTGTCTTCTTTGGAACTGTGATGAGTATCGGACTTATTTATTTATTGAGACTTTTATAGTTTTTTCTGGCAGTCTTTATTAGGTTCATCAAATTTCTCAGGAGAATCTCACCCTGAGAGACACAGTGTTACTGATATTCGTACTCATCCATCATTGTGGCTTGACAACGCGAAAACACGGAGACCTTGAAAGTAATTACTCAATAATGTAGTTACAGCTGCCTAATGTGAGGGATTCAAAACCGGAGGACTACACCAAGCTCAGGGCGCTTCTGATGAAGGTTTTAATCACAGCCGAAGGAAGCAGTGCTCACAGATTCACAAACAGGCCTTTGGGGTCATCAAACATTAGACGGGATGGAGGGTCTCTATATTGTTGGATGAGGTGAGTGGCAGCACATTGGAAATGACGGGCGTCCCTTTCATTCCCTTTGGACTTGACCCCACTCCTGCAATGGTCAGCCCTGGTAAATGCATAGTGTGGGTGGCTGGAGCACAAAGGTCTGTTTAATTCTTTGTGGATCGCTTGGTCCTGCCAATGAATGACAATTTGGTGTCCCTAAATGCCAAGTATCTATAAATGGGTTGAATATATCACAAATAAACAACTTCATGTTGTGGACAAAGACATGTGAAAGTGAGGACGATTGAATTGGGAAGTTAGGAAGCTTAATATTAATAGCTTAATGTCAGTTCATAATGCATATTTGATTTAGGAGTCACACTTTTAATTTAGCTACATGCCTGTGATTAATTACCCCGCACACCCACCTCGAAAATGAATTAAACACCTGAATAAATAAATGTGATGTGCAATAAAGACAACATAATATAGGCAAACAAATACTATTAATAAACAAATCTTTTACTTCTTAATTAAAGGAGATAGAATGCAAAGCACTGTCAAAACTTTCAATGCAAGACACAAATTTCACAACATCACAAGCAATAAAACCCACTTATAAACGTGTGAAAATATCTGTATTGAAAGGCGTAGAGTTTATTGCTTTTTGAATTTGACAAAAACATGATAAAAGACAATAATGTTCAATAAATCCTGACATGTATTACTGACAATATAGTTCATTAGAATATCTAGGGAGTTTATGGTTGCCAAGCAACTTCAGCCAAATTCATTTGATGCGCTTTACATGGTTTACTAAATAATTTAGAGTCAGAACTATTCACTTTTTTGGGGGAAAAGATAAAATTCCATTTGTGTGTCTTAAAAAAAGTTTCTAATAAAAAAAAAAACAATAAGCACAGTAAAACCTCAAGTGGCTTGCTTAAAAAAAACACAACATGAAAGACAGCACTGGTTCTACTGTTCAAAAAAATTTCATTGATGATAATCAAAGTTTTTAAGCCAAATATTTCAGTACAATAACTGTATACCTGCAACTTTCCTTTAAGGTCAAAGTTTATAACTTGTAACAAATTACAGAAGTAAAAAATAAATAAAACATTCCTGTAAAAATAGGCACAGGTTAATTATTTCCAACTATGTGCATATAGAAATTAAATTGGGTTATTTTCATTTTAACTTTAATGCTTTTAAATTTCAACATGCTATACAATTCTTTGAATATGGCTTAATGCATGTTTTAATCAGTCAGAAATAAATAATTATAGTCTTTGGTTCTAATAAGCTCGTTCGGCGAAACTGCAGAAAACCCGGATGTGAGGTGCGCGGCCTTTCATTTGTAAACAAAACATGCATGCTAGCTGGAACATCATTTTTACTTTCAAAAGCACTTGATTGAGCACGTATCAGTCTAGTGAAAGATTAGTAATCGATATTTTTGTTCTCTTTTGCCTCAAAAGGGCGTATTTGCGAGAAATAATTGTTTTTGTCAACTTGGAGTAACCACGTTACACGCAAATTGCCTTAGAAACCATTTTTACTCATGTTTTTTTACAAACAATTACAAAGAAACAGAACCAGAATTAATTAAACATCAAACAATTTAAAGTAGAAAACGGAAAGAGTAATTTCTTGTAATGTAATACTCATTGTTTTACTGCATTTGTTACATTCTCAGAGCTTTCCTTTTTAATTAGAATATTTTACCTTTGAACTAATATTCCTTACATGAAAGACCGAGCGTGTTGCAGTTTGATTATATTCTGTACATTAGGATAAATGAATTGCAGAAAGGAAGGAAGTTGAAGACACATAGGGATTTTATGCTGGCATTGCAATAGCTCATTAAAGTTCAGTGGCGCTGCGGTTCAGCTTTAGGACCCGGGGAAGCAGAGCGCAGTGACAGCGCGTGGAGAGATCTGTATGCATTACCGCGCGCGCACCGCATCAGCAGCGCGTGAGAACGCGGCTAAAGACACTATTCACCGGTACACTCCGGTGCTCATCTCGCTGCTTTTTCTGTGTGGCTGAACTGCCGTAAACTAAAGCTCGCCTTCGTTTCCCAGCGCATCTAAAATACCAGGTGCTGACCATCCGTTGGAAAGTTACGCACGGCTCATTGGAGAGATGAAAGAATAGTTTGACTTCTGTTCTTGGAATTATCAAGCGTCGTCTGTGACCAGGAAAGTGGGTAAGAGATTCTCTTTTCATAATTGCATTTTGTGCGCTGAAGGCTTTCAGTCAGCTTGCATTTAGGATATTATTTTTGAATGGAAGTTTAATGCAAAGTGTCTTAATTCAGCTTGAAGGGTTTTGTGCGTGGGGGAACTTTCTATTGGATATGTATTGCATGCAACAGAGAGACATTTTTGGCTAAATTTCATTAAGAATTAAAAATGAATCTGCTTTCATGTGTTAGAATTGTATCAGCCCTAATAAGGATTTCATGCTGCATTTAGACAAGAACACTGCATTGAGAGTGAAAAGGTGTAGTAAGACTAGTTTTCTGCCTCATCTCACTTTACTTGTGTCGGATTGATTTAGGGTGATTTGGTTAGCTGGAATTGGTATATATGAATGTAATCAGTTGGTTCAGATGATTGTACATAGGGTGAACTGAACCATTTTATTCATGATACAGATAGATAATTGGCCAGATCACCATAGCTACAGATCATATATAGCTTAATACAAGCGTTTGAAACTTTGCATGCAATAATTCGGTCAGAGTTGTGATTTTAGTCCATTTTAAAGTCTAATTGCCTTTGCAGAGTAAGTGGACTATAGACTCTTGGCCCTGAGATCAGAATTTTGCTTAGACTTGCATTGAGCAGAACACTGGACTGCTGAAGCAGCGTACAATCACACAGCTTATTGGCGATCAGCCTTTTAACCCAAATGTTCTGTAATTTTTCACATCTTTGCCTCTAAACTAATTAAACCCTGATAGACAGACAGACATTATTAAAGCTTAAGCCTGCTGTTTCACCACAGAATAGGCTTATGCTTTTCAAATTAGTGACTGTTATAAATTAAAGTTTTTGGTCAATTGAATCTCTCCAGGAACACATAATAACAGTAATTTAATAATTTAATACATTTTTTGTCTCTCTGACACCAACCAAGAAAATAACATTGGCATAGGGTTTCTAATCACTTAATGTAAAATTAGCGTTGTTAAAAAAATATTACGTTTTTTTTAAAGCATTGGGAGCTGACTCTGGTGCTGAAATCATGCGAGCGATTAGCCCATACAGAGACATTTCCAATATATCAATTCCTGTTTTGAGGTTGAAATTTTGCCCCATGTTAAATTCTAAGTTAGCAATCTGATGCATCATTCTATTTTTGAGCTATTAAAAGGAGCTTGGTGTCTGTAAAACCCCAGACAGAGCATGAGAACAGTCCTCGGTGTGTAGAAGTGAGAGCTGTCCCCTGCTGAAAGTTTCAAAGAAGAGCCAGGTGTGCTCAGAATGCATAAATGTATTTTTAACTGGTAACGTCCTTCATAAATGTATGAAATGGAGAATACCTCCATGAATTAATCATCGCTCTCAACGTGCCACGTTTGTTTAATCCAGGGATTGTAATATAGTCTTTTGTACTATGCTGCGCTATGCCCAAGAGAAATCAACCCAGTGCGGTCTTTCAATAAAACTGAAAATATTTCAAATTACAAAAAGCATGACCCGCTGCAGTTCATTGTATATGTAATCAAGCCTCAATTAAAATCGATGGCGAAGAGACCTTGAGCTTTGCCTTTGTGAGTCTTTTCTAATCACAACGAATGAAAGGCATCTTCATCAGAGATCAACATTACATTTTCTTTGTGAGAGTATGAAACAAATCATCCTTTGAGGGGGAATAAATGGTGAAACAGATGCCACCAAAGTGATTGTATAGCCTCTCATGACATTTGCATGTGTGTGCAAGTGTGAACCACGCAAGACATACGGTCTCTAAGGTATTCGGGCTGTCAATTTGATCTCATTTAGCATTGTTATCCAGCCAGGTGCTGTAATTTAAAATTCAACGTTCCAGCACACTCTTCATTTGATGATAAAGTACTTTTTGGTGCCCTTTTTTTGGTGGCTCTCTAGGGGTCCTTTGGCAGCCCAGTAAAGTGTGACTAGTTTTAAGTCCTATGAATTGTATTACTCATGGGTTTCGATTAAAAACTGAATTTGGGGGCTCTGAAGGAAGCAGGTGGACCAGTGGTCTATAAAATTCTCTATTTCTTGCTTGTATCTGGGCTCTTTAGGTGACTGGACCCATGCGTGACCTCCATAATGTCATGTGATTCACCTCAGTGGGTTCTTCCCTGGCATGCCAATTTCTAGACAGCGTTGCTCGATGGACAGTTCTGGACCAGAGCCAAAGCCGCTAGATTGTCATCTCGTCTTTTATCTCATTTTTCTTCTTTCTACTGTGTGTTCGTCTGCAGGAGGTCTGACAGGAAATGCGTGACGGAACAGACTTTGCTTGGCTGGTGGTGTTGGGAAATATAATTTTGTAATCTGACATAGACTACACGATGTGGCTACCCCTTTGTAACTGTACAGTAATTTTTGTGTAGGCCCTTTAATTCTAGATCAATCTTAAGGCTACAGTTTACAGTAGACTTATACAGTAGTATAAGTATTATTTTATAAGGTTTTTATAACTTAATTATCATTTATAATATATAAATTATCATTTTATTTCATGTCAGTTTTAATCAATTTAATGCACCCTTGCTGCATAAATGTATTAATTAAAAAATATTACTTAGCACACACCAGATATGGTGTATATGTTGGTTGTTAGGCCAATGAAAATCCAATGAAAAGTCAGTCAACCTCTGTAAATGAGACCTACTGTTGAAATGATCACATGTTGCATGCTGAAACTTTAAATTAAATGTTCAATTGAGATGATTTTGCTAGCTTAAAAAGTTAAGCAACCTCTGTAGTGAAAAGAAATTTCAGTTTGAATAGATACTCAAGCAAAACTTAAAACTTAAAAAAAAAAAAAAAAAAAAAAAAAAA
>JAUYWG010000050.1:19645459-19692367 GCA_034779775.1 Enteromius afrohamiltoni
TCTACAGTTTTTCATTTTCATATATATATATATATATATATATATATATATATATATATGATATAATTTTCTGTTAATATAAATGAGTGAATGGAAGGAAAACAGATAATATATGCAAAGTTGTCGCACGTTGTACTCGGGCCATATTACTACAATTAGTTGAATTTCATATGAAAATGGCTAATTATAGAGAATTATAGATAATTGTGTGCCTTCAACTCTGTTACAACCATTCTTTAATGACAGAGTCCATAAGAAAGTGATTTATGTTTTGCATGCACATATTAAACCATATTAACCTCTGACAGATGAAAACTGCCAGTTTTAAGCTTATCTCAAGTCCATAGCGTGTGGCTTATGCCCATAAGTAGTTTTTCCAGTGCTGGTCAGGGACTGTGTTCGGGGATCAGGGGTCGGAAAGCAAGAGGTGGTTCTTGAGTGAATGAGTGTGAACATGAATTGTATCATCATTCTACACCTGTCTGCGCTTGCATACCACACCCACGTGGCCGCCATGCCCCTTGCCACTTCTGATCCGTCTCTGTTGCCCTTTTCTTGAATAATGCGTACAATCCAAAAAGGAATGCAACTCCAGTCCTCACGGCAAATCTTATCACAGAAATTGGATTTTAGCCTGTGTGCTGCAGCCAGTGGGGACGTGCTGATACGGTCTGGCCCGGACCGTGGGGGTTAAATATCATACAGTGTCTAAGGATTTCGAATTGGAAATGGAAATTTTGCAATTCCACAAAAGCGGCGCACACTGTATGATCTGTTCTCAGGAAATGACTGGTTATCAGCGGACTTATCGTTGAACAACCGCAGACCTGAATAGCCCATGGCTGTTAATAAATCTCGCTCGCTCGCGCTCTCTCTTTCTCCCCTCTTCACTCGCTCTCTGTCTTTGGGGAATTGTGGAGATAGATTATTTGTTGCGCATGTGGATGTGATCAGATGTCCTCTGGGTAGGTTTGCTTGAATTGTTTCCTGTCTTGTACCGTTGTCCGCAGGAAACCCTGTGTGTGTGACAGATGTCAGAGACCCGGTTTCATGACCCCTGTGTAAGTGTGTAATCTGGTGGGAAGACCTGACAGATCGTAGCCCTCACCTTGATGCAGAGGAGAGGGACATGTTCTATAGGGACCTTAAACAAGCAAACAGAGTGTTAGTGTTCATTGTGTCTTTGTAGCCTAGTTGTAGTTATAATAAAGTACGGACTACGAATTGTTCTACTTTAGGCAGGATTTGCAATGTCCCAGACCCTAATTAGTTCATCGAAATAATTCCATGCAAAGTTTAGGGTCGATACGATTTTTAAAAAATGTTTTCATTTATTTGAATACAGTAAAACATCAATATTGTAAAATGTTTTTTTGTTATTTTAATATATTCTAAAATATAATTTATTCCTGTTATGACGAAGTTTAATTTTTACTCTATAACTCCAGTCCTCAGTGATGCATGATCCTTCAGAAATCATTCTGATTTGCCGCTCAAGAAACGTTTCTTAATTTTTTCAGTGTTGATCATGCTTAACTGCTTCACATTTTCGGGAAACAACTTTTGAACAATGCATTATGCATGCTAAATAAAAATATAAATGAAAGTCTCTAATGTTTAACAAAGCTGCATTTATTTGATAAAAATACTTGTGAATATTGTGAAATATTATTAAAATGTTTTTTTATTTTAACAGATATTTAAAATGTAATTAATTTCCATGATGCAAAGTTGTATTTTTACATTTATCACTGCTAAAGAAATCATTCTAATATACTGATTTTAACTGTATTTTAATCTACTGTTATCAATGTTGAAAACAGTTAAGCCTAACTGTGTAATATTTTTGTGAAAAATCTTGTTGTTTTGAATTTTTTTTAATTTTTTTATAACTGAATGTTGCTTCGTTGTTGATTTACTGTCTCTTTTTATCATTTTATTGTTTCGCTGCGGAATAAAAGTGTTTTTAGTTTTTTTTTCAAGTTGTACTGACTCCAAACCTTTGAAAAGTGGCGTATGAAGCGATGTTAGCTCAACTCACAAAATGTGATGACACACAATCAGCTGGATATAATAACAAATGAAATGTGTCATCACCCTGAATGGATAAACTTTTTAAGGATATTAATGAATGGGGTTAGGGTTTTGTAAAAAATGTAAAAGTCTTTAATGTCACTGAATAGTATTGTCGATCTTCTCCATCCAGAGGATTAATTAAGACTATGAATGCAAAAAGACCGTAACGTCTGTCCAAAGGTCATGGACTATAGTGCATTTTGGGATTATTTTCTTGTTTTTGAGCTTTGTGAACATAGACACAATGGAGCATGCCACTAGCAATTGCAAAGTCATGGGTTTCTATTCCTAGTGAATGTACAGTATATAAGCTGTATACCTTGAAATGCATTAATGTACGTTTTGAGTACTTTGAACTATTTAAGTGTAGAAATGAGCTAAAAATAGGAAAATACTTCTTACATGATTTGGCATTGATACTGAGGGAATCATTTCTAATTTTAATTATTGGGTAACCTCCAGTAACCCCAATGCTGTCCTTAGAAGAAATTAACATTTTTGAATGTCACATTTTGAAATGCAATGCAATTAGTTGTTAATACATACAAATGAATTCATTGGAATTAATTTAACAAATACTCATTATGGCTTTCATAGTTCATAAAAATACTTCAGCATTTATCGTATGAAATCTCTAAGCTGACATATCCAAGTCATTATCCGCCTGTAGTTTGTCGTAGCCTTTGGCGCACCCCACAGCATCACCGTGAGGGATGTGACTGCAAAGTCATCACACTAAGCTCTGAGAATATCATAACAGCATCAGCGGACACCCTACAAACACGAAGTCTTCGTTTTTTCACTTGTATCCTCAGTCGTGTGTTGTTTCATAATTTAGCAGGTTTTAATGTCATAAAACAGCTTGGGGCTCAGCGGGGGGTTGGGGAGATAATTGGGGTGTTTTTCATCTTCACTGGTTCTTAAATGTGCTTTTTAAGTCAGGACTTTCCTGTGGCCCATGTGAAGTACAGCCAGCACTTCTCATCTGGGTCTCTGGAGGGGGAGGGGGATGCGGGCGGAGAGGGACGGAGGGAGGGGGTCTTTTCAAATGGTCACTTCAGTAGGTGCTTTTCTCTTTTTACAGCCAGGCACGAATTGAAAGAAGCCACTCTTCTTTCAATGACGTCTCTCATTCTGTCAGGCATTAAAAATGTCAGTTTTACCATAAAAATGGAGATTGTTGTAATGCAGTTTTGGCACGGTGAACTGTGCCGTTACAGACTAGTTGTGCATGATGATGTTGAATGTTTCTAATGTGCTTATAATTGCAAATTTTCCCTCAACTGTTTGTTTGCGCCTTCTGTAAAATTAGATGTTGTTCAGTGTAGTTTTAATGCATTGTTTTGTTTTTGGGTTTCTTTCAGGCCCACCTCCAAGTCTGTGTCGACTTGCAAATTATTAAACTTATTCACCTGTTTTTTTAAAACTAATAGCCCAACTCTGCTTAACAAGCTGTGCAATTCATATTCATAGCACAAATGAGCTTAGCCAAAAAAACGGATCTTTCTGATAGCTGCTTCTTGCAGAACATCTTATATTTTGTTTGTATTGCTATGTGCCATTTCTGAGAACATCTTGAGTGTAAACCGCTCCGTGCATCTGGGTGCTGTCTGCAGTGGTTTGTGCTTCACGCCACAGTAAATGTGTCAAACAAGGCTTAACCCGTCTGCCAGACAGTATTTCTACCAGGATCTTCAGTACTTAAGTGTTCAGGATACCTGTAAATTCCAATTTTTTGTAAATTCCATTTTGAGATAGCAGAACTGTGTTTGAATGTAAACACACAGAATTAAAAGGTTCTTAACTAGAAAAGCTTGAAAAAATGTGGGCTTGAGGAAACCATGTTTGAAAGTTTACATTGGCCTCCTGTAGATGGATGAAATGGCACCTTGCCTAGGTCAATTTTTTATGAATTTCCCAGCAAGCCTGATACCGTCTAATTGTTAATCTATTGTGGCAGAAATATTTAATACTTATGTTGCAGCTTAGATTGATATAATTATTGATTTATGTGAGTTTAACAGTAGGGTATTATGGGCGGTCTCTTAATTTTGATCTAGGGACATCTTCCAGTCATCTACAGTCAAATCTACGCACTATATTCTGAAGCCAGACTCTTTCTCTTTGGCTTAGAGTAAATATTTGCATATCATCTTTCTTATAATTAATGGAAAACGCAACGAGTACACAATAGCTCTGCCAACTGACGCTCATGAATGTCCTAACTGCTGCAATAACAATCAACTGTCATAATAGCAACGCACTGAACATTAACTCCGAATTATAATGACAAACACTGTTTTCTAAATCTTAACTAGCCGACTGGCTGCCAGTTTGAGGAGACACTCCAGCTAGTCACTGTGCCAGTTTGTAGTGCAAATTACATAGCGGTCTGGTTCTGTGATATTTTTTTTCCCCAGTTTGTTGGCATGGCAACTGGTTTCTACAATGCCTTTAAACATTGCATACTGGGTTTTGTGGTCAGTTGCTTCTTAATTACCCGCTTGCATGTTTTGGTTACCATTTACTGTTCAGCAGTGACTGAGTTTGGGTTCTGGCTGCCAATTTGATCTTCATGTAAATGTCTGCTCGCAAATCTGATCAAAACTCTGTTAGGCTCTTTGTTGCCAGGTTGGCGTTTTTGAAATTAGATGTACAGTGATGCTTCAGCTTCCATCCACCACTCGCAGTCACATGCTAACACGGCCACGGCAGTGAATCACAGTTTTATTTGAGACAATAGAGTTTGATGTGACAGGTGTACCGTGCAAACTGATAAGTCATCCATCAAATCCAAACCACTCAATGCACAGTTTCCTCAAGGTCAGCGATATTTAAAGAACAATGGGCGGTCAGATACAAACCTTATTCAGCTGTTGGGTTTTAACAGGTAAAACAGTGTTGGTACACATTTAAGGACTTCTTTAAATCTTGGTAAATTTAGTGCATTTAGGCTACTCTTCCTGGAGACAAACATCTATATATGGTGGGACAGAATGAACCTAGTATGTTTACATGTAAAAAATGTAGTTGGGAATACTTGATTTTAACCAATGCCATTTAAGTTCTTGATTACGTTTTAGTGTAAGAACATTATTCAAGATGAAAGGATTATTAGAAAACCAAGTCCTGACAAAGATGAAAAGGGGAGCTGGGGATGTAGGAGGGTAATTTGCTCCTGAGCAAGTGATAAAGCTGCTGAATAACATTAAATAGACTTTTTTTTAATGCTGTGATAGCCTAGGTGTCAAATTATAGACACAGAGTAGGGCTGGGTGATTCAATCGTCGATTAATGCATGCGCATCACGTTAGTAAAGCCGGTTCTTTGATTAGCGCTAAATCTCAATCAGCTGTTTTCATGATGCGCTGCAGTTCGCAAAATTGCGTAGTTCGTCAGTGATCTACGGCTCTGTGTATCAACACAGAGATTCAGCCAATGCAAGCTTGACCCTCGTGAACTGCCAGAAGTAACACTATTCTTATATATACAGATTGGACAGCTGTTTTATTGTCCAGTGCCTCAGTCTGGTCTCAGTCTTTTAATATAGTAAAATTATTTTCAATCATTACTTCATGACTTTGTTTCCTAAGTAAAGTGTAATGATGCAGTCATCTGGTGTTGATGTTTATTTGTTTCTTTTCTTTAAACCTGGCAAAGTGTTGGAAAAGTCAGGACATACTTTTCTTTTAAAAAAAAAAAAGTTTAAAGTTTTAAATATTTCACAATATTGTTTTCAACAGTATTTTTGATTAAATAAATGCAGCCTTGCATTAGAGACGTTCAACATTTTACCAACCTCATACTTTTGCACATCCAATCTGTCACGTTTAACACTGAATTAGCTAAAAATCTGCTGCGTTTAGAAACTCTTATTTGTCAGAGGAAGATCAGCAGCTTGATTTTAGAACAATGCTTAAGCTTTTGAGATTTAACGCTTTGTAAAAGACCAAACATGAAGACAAAAGAAGATGAATTGAGGAGCATGCATCCAGATCATAGGGTTCGTTCAGTTAAATATGGGTCCTTAGGTTATTGATGCGACTTGTCAATAGTGTAGGTGAGTGACTGATTGACTTGGAAATTGTTCTCAGGTCATTTGCATTCAAGTTTAAATGAGACTAACATAGAACAAAGGTTTGGGTTAAAGGTCAGCTGAGGATTGTGGGTAAAACTGTTATTCTATCCATCTTTGGCTCCGGCACAAAGATACTTGATTGTGTCCCGGACACTTCCAATATTTCGCCTTTCTCACTTAATGGAACATCATTTGACACTTGCTACTCAAAATTTGTCATTATAATGAATGTTCTGTCTGACAAATAGTCCACTACCCTGAGGTTCTGCACAGACGTCAATTTCTGTTTGTTAATGGTTGGTTTTAATGTCCCCCTCTGTCTCTTTCCTCTCTGAGTGAGTTGATGGGACCATCCTGCCATTTGTCTGTAATTACCCCCGGTGTACATCACCTAACCTATCCCTGCTGGCTCTGGCAGGGATGTTATTATTTTACTAGTGGCCAGCCTTCCCCTCGAGACAGCGTTGTGTTTTGAGCGACACCTCTGTAAACAGTCCAGCAGTGTCACATAGCCAGACTTTTGCCTTGCGACATTTAGTCTGGCCCTGTTTGGAGTTTATTCTGGCCAAGAGACTGTCTGGCCAGCACGTAAAGTGATCGTTTTGTTTTAAAATCCACTTAGAGGAGAGTTTATTCGAGATAGACGATCTGTTGACAGATGAATTCAAATAATGACACGGTAATCTTCGATAAAGATCAAAATCAGCAAACATACGTAAACAACATGTGTCAGCTGCACCGTCACGTCACATCATTTTTTGTTCCGAGCAAAGCGTAAACAATGTAGAAAAGCTCATTCACATAATGCATGTTTTTTTGACCACAACTGTTTTTGTTTAAAGTTGCATTAAGTTATTCAATTTTTCTATTTAATGTACAGTTATGGGTGGCTAATAAATAAAGCCATGGCTTTATCCAAAACCACTCCCTCCAAAGCCATGCCTTCCTGTTTTCCAAAGAAAGTGGCCCACCATAGACGCCCAAAGTCAGCATTCACCTTGAAGCCCCTCCCCCAAGTTCTTTACAACAAAAAGAATCCTTTCATCCACAACATACTTTAGCAAAGCCCTTCGCCTCCTGTGATGCTTTCAATATTTCCTGACATGCTCTATTAGGCCCCTTAATGTAGTATTATAACAAACACAACTGAGATTGGCTACACTGGCCCCCCATTCGTCTGGCCGCATGTCAGCAAGTCAAACTAAGACGAATGGAGGCCTGCCTCCACCCCAGCTCCTGACCAATGCCTTGAGGCCTCTCCACTTATTGAAATGACCTAATGTAGATTCAGACTCAACAGGGAGGGATATCTATCTATATCAAACTGCAGGAGACAGAAATGTGTGTGTGTGGCGGCTTCTTAAAGAAATAGTGGGCTTGCTGCTGTGTCTTTGTAATTGAAAGCAAAAGAGAAATAACCCGGTGGAACATTAAGCAGGACGCTCGCCTCTGGACACGTCTAATGCACTCATTGAAAGGTGGACATAAGGAGAGATGTGAAGAATGAAGGCAGCAGGGGTCATACAATGTATATCTGTAACACTATGGGTCATTTCATATCTTTGTCATTTTTTTGTAATAAATGGACACACAAAGACAGAGAAGTGAAGTATATACCTTGTCAAAATTGAATAAATGTTTTTTTTTTATGATTCATAATGTCGTTAAAGATACTCTTGTGTTGTGTTTTGAAAAAGCACTATAAGAATATTAACAATGACTGCAGTAGCAGCAATAACAAAAGTCTTGCAGTTTGCAGTGTGTTGTGTATAGAAAATCGAGGCGCATTGATCTGTGGTGGCATTTTTAATTGTGTTTCAAATGGATTGTTACATTAATTTTGCATTAATTCAATTTGAGCCTCCAAGGTTGCATTTGGAAAAAAACACCATAATAAAGTTTCCTTAAGATATGGATATATTTGACTTAAGGTTTATTAATTCTTTATATAAACCGTTCATGTGGCCATGCAGGTCTAGCGGAAAATGTTTAAATCCTAATTATTGGGCTTTTTTATTGTTAAAGTAATAAACCAGCAGAGAATTTAATATTTGGTGTCTCTGATTCGGTTTATGAGAAATAAGTGTCCAGAAATGAATTGTGAACACAAAAGAAGATCAAAATTGATTTTTTGAAATGGGAATTAAAGTGACAAATTTATCGACTGAAAACCACAGTTGGCCAGACCGAAACATGTTTTCTTCAACCAAATCTTTAATGAATAGTTTACCCAATGTGAACGTTTTTTCATCATTTATTCACAGTCATGTCAGTCCAGACTTTTATGAGTCTGTGGAGATGTTTCGTTGAATATTGCAGGCAGTTTTTCACACAACGAAAGCATTTGTATACCAGAAAATGGACCAAAAAGCAGTCCATACATCTTGCTCGCTACATTCAGCCATACAACATCTTTATGCAAGGACCAAACCAATGATATATGTTCGCTTATGCCAAGTACTCCCAAGTTAACATCATCTTTAGTGTTCCATACAGAAGAAAGAACATCATAATCTCCTAAATAAAGGTGCAAAAGGTGGGTTTTTACAGTGATGCCATGGAAAAACCATTCAGATAAGAAAATATTTATTTGTAAAGAACATTTTAATTGTCTAAAGAACCTTTTTCTGCTGTGCAATGGAAAGATTTAATGGATGTTAAATGTTCTTCATGGAACCATCAATGCCAGAGAAGAAGTGTAGAGGGCAAATAAATGATGACAGAAACTAATTTATTTTCAGGTTTCTGATTCGGATCATGTTCTAAATACATATAGATACATTTTGCATCAGTTGTCTTGAAATGCTGTCCACACTTCACTGGCAGCTACCTATAGACACTCTATACATGAATTATGTACAACAAATGATCTCAAAAAGGAGGAAAAACTGCACGTGTAGGCTCAAATATCCTTGACCCCTGCTCCCGCATCTCTTCTTCCATACTAATCAGATTTTCTGCTCCATGACCCAAAGCTTGCGCTGCAACTTCACACAAGTCTTAGTCTTATTATTATCAACAGCGCTTTGAAATCCATTTCTAAAAATCACACAGCCACATGAAAGACCAGGATCTCTTACAAACAATTTCAATCTACAATAGAGAACGACTTGAAATCTGCATTTTTATTGCCCTTTCTTGACTTGCAGCATTTCGTTTGACTCCAGCTCATCGTGGCCTTCTCAAAAAAGCAGTCACATCCACGGGCGGTCTCCTCTGATTAATCTTGGAATCTCGAAAGCGCATTAAGATGTGATTCATTTCCCACACAAATGCGGCAAGTTACACACTATCTTGGCTCAATAACCTGCAACTAATAAGCCAATTTATGATAATATACCATCAGCGAACACCGATGGAAAGTTAATTTTGCCCTTGGAGCGAAATAGCGAGAGTTCAGGTGTGACTGTGGGCTTTGTTTATAAACGCAGATATGCAAATCAGGTTGTTGTTTTCCTTTGTATTATTGCTCGTCAGGAACAATTATGTGGGAGACTAGAATGGCAAGTACCCTCTTCCTCTCTCAGGTGCTTTTAATGAGAAAGCAACACTTGATCTGATAGAGAGCGTTTAATTTGGGAAAGGACTGTTGAGATATTTCAAGCTGTTTGCAAACCGGCCAAATGGGGTTTTTAAACATGGATATCGCATTTTTGGAAGCCAACAAGCAAAGTAAAGCTAAACAAAACTGCTCTGTTCTCTATTGGTCTATAACCGCTTAAAGAACTGTTTTTCAACTGTACATCAGTTTTCTAATTAGCTGAGGCTCATGGGAGGTGTAATCTAAAGATCTGGTGTTATTAAAATGCATTAGCTTTAATTAAGCTTGTGTGATACTGCACACTGATACCGATGTCATTTATTTGTGAATAATCTGCCGAGTTCATTTGAGGGGTTTAGCAAATCAGTCTATCTGTGGTAATTTTAGTGTACGAACAATATATTTAATTGACGGGGCTGAGTTGTTCGCTGTGACATTTCCCTCAGGATTTAGGAACGACTCTGCCGCCAGAGCGCGGGGTTCAGCTCTGGCAATCAAGTAAAATTGACTGTCAACCAGTGACTTTACATGCATAGAAGTGTCTGCTTGGGATATGATGGCATTCAGGGTGTTAACGTAGTCTGACAATGAAGGCTGGTAAAGGGAGAGCTCAGCCAAAAAATAAAATTCTCATGATTTATTCACCCTCGTGTCGTTTCAAACTAAACTTTCTATCTTCAGTAAAAACACAAAAGGAGATATTTTAAAGCTGAAAAACATGATGAAAGTAATCTACATGACTCTATTTAAGGTCTTTAGGTTTTTGTAAAGCTATTGTATGAAGTCAGAATACTTGAAATATAGTGTAAAAATCACATGGACTACGTTTATTGTATTTTTTGTTGTTTTAGAGTTGGTCTGTAACCATCCTCTTTCACTTTAATAAAAAAACAAACAGCTTTTGCTGCATTAGAGTTTCATGGCAGAACAGTTAGGCTATATAAAGGTCTTGAAGGTAGGTATTATTCACTTTCTCACTTGTTATATATGTATTCAATTGTTGGTATAAATTTACATAATTGCATAATTTTAGATGTTAATGTGATTTACATGTTACTGATCAAATATTAAGCTTTTATGCTCAACAAGGCTGCATTTTTTTTATTTTCTTTTTTTATTAAAAATACAGTAACAATGGTAAAATTATTATAATTTAAATAAACTGCTTTCTATCTGAATATATTTTAAAATGTAATTTATTCCTGTAATGCATTGCTGAATTTTGTTGCATCATTACTAAGTTTTCGGTGTATTAGAATCCTTGATCCTGATTTGCTGCTCAGGAAATATTTCTTATCCGATTCAGCACTGAAATCACATTTCAGTAGCCTGTCACTGTTGATATTGACGGATGAGTTAATCGCTAAATAGAAAGTTCAAAAGAATCTTTTTCAAAATAAATGTCTTTACTGTCCCTTTTGATCAATATAATGCCTCCTTGCTGAATAAAATGTGAATTTCTTGCAAAACACCTACTGCCATCAACCGTGAACAGTGGTTTGTAATATCTTAAGATCTTTAGCTTTAGATTTGCACATTTTGATAATTCACTTACTATCAAATTACTATATAATGAGAAACACATCTTTCCAGTTTCTTAGTTTTTTCTGTTCCTCTGAGGTCCTGTGAGGAATCATCCAGAATCAAATCTCTTAGAAACCAGAGCTGACAGAACTTAGACAATTTTCAAAATCCTACTGTTAAATATTTTCTGGATGACTCCATGTGTTTCTTGCACCTTACAGTGAACTTTGCTTCAACTATGTCAGCTAGTGTTAACAAGTCCACATTGCCATGTATGCAAATTAAACTGTATATTTTTAGTGACAGTCAGTTGTTTCAAATCATAACATGTCATCCTCCGTTGAGCGCCAGCGTGCCGAAGACATCTTGAGTGTTTTCGTGGTGGGACGGTGACAAGTACCAGCGCAGAACAATGACAAGTGGCATTTAGGGATATGTTCGCTGCGCGCTACTCTGGTAATTAACATCGTGCAACCTCTATGCTTACAAAGCATCGCTCTTAATTAGAGTTATGATTGCAGTAGGGCAAAACCAGCGATCCTTGCTCAGGATAATGACTGCCGTAGTCAGTGTGGCAGAAGCTTTATTGTTTGCACGCTGGACTTCTGACATCTGGGACACAATAGAAGCTGGCGTTCTTTGTTCTTTCTCCTGCTGATCCAATCAGAACCGGCAAATAGAGCCTAGGCGTCTTCCAAATGAGACCCTCTCTCTGCCTGAGCGGTGCAGACACCTTTGAATTGAGCAATAATGGGGAAAACTTCCTTTCAGTTGAAGGATCATACGCACGTCCTACATCAAGATAAGCATGTGTGCCATAGTAAATGCAGCTTTTGAAGGTCGTCTTTCTCACAATGCATCTGTCTAAATCTCATATCAACGATAGTGACAAATTAATGTTTGTTTTGAATGGCAGCCTATTTCCGTTTCGTTTTTTTGGCAAGGTCATATCTTGTAATTCAGATGTTTTCTTGTTATGAAGTTTATATTTAAACATTCTAAATTTTACTTGCAATTATGAGGTATAAACTATGGAAAAAAATTCCTTTTGCAAAATGGCAAGATATGAAATCTGAATTCTTTGTTGTTGTTTTTCATGGTTCTGAATTTTTTTGAAAACTCTGTTTACTTTGCAATCCTGATGTTTCCACCACAGAATGAGAAAAACATAATTGTAACTCATCTTGTTTTTACCCCAACTATTTTTTTTTTTTTAAAGGAGTTTCTCATCTCATAATTGTGAAAAAACATTTAAAAAACAATTCTTTAGAATTGCACGTTTATAGCTTTTTATTTTATTTTTATTTTTTTATATTACACTTCTAGCTTTTTCTCAAAAGTCTGTTTTGTCTTCCTCTATTCCTTGCAAAAACAGTAAAAAAATCGCAAGATCTAAACTCAAGACAAAGTATTGCGAGGTAAAATGCACTTAAAATTCACAAAAATCGCAATTGTGTCTTAATTATTTGAATCCAGTAGCAGAAACAAGCTTTCACAGTTTTGCGTTTGGCTTGTGCTTTGAAATATACCTTGTTGTGGATCTCAAATACGTCTCTGACTTACAGCCTTAAATCAAAAGACCTTTTATGAACGTTTCCAAGGTTTTAAAGTTTCGAAATAGCATGAAATGTTGTTCCTGGAGCTTTTAGTCAAATTAATTGTCCAGTAGCGTCTGCTTTGATGGAGGATGACTCTTAACTCTGTCATGTTCCCCCCCCTCCCTCTTCTTGGCAGACAGTTGGGACTAATTCATCAAATTTAGCTTGCAGACCAGGGGGGCCTACGGTCTTCCTCTTCTCCCCGCAGGATATAATCAGCTTTTAATTTCTCCACAATCCTGCAGACCAAATGACGGATAACTACGGTCGGTCCCTTTGGTGACCGAGCCTGTCTGCCTCCTCGTCGACCAGGAACGCTCTGTTGCTTTAGCAGAAAATTAATCGTAATTTTGGCTCGGCCTGCAGCTCTAATAAGAGGCTTGCATGCACAGACGCCATCACATCTTAAACATAATTTCCCCAAACGTTTCCACCAGGGATACACAGCATGTCTTGTTAACCTGGCTTAACAAATTTTTTGAATAAATGATGTGTGCTATAAATATATATGAAGAGGTTGGAGGTTTATCCTGTTCATAATCGATTTCGGTAAATGCAGGCAGGGATGTTAACAGCATGTGACTCGGATATTTCCTTCCGAATTAGGATAGAAGCTATTCTCTCTCATGTTTACATATTACAAACTTCCTATCTACTCCCCATAAAATAAATTAAGGATGCACTGATATTAAAAGACAAGGTACAGTAAATGAATAAATAAATAACAAATATAAAATAAGAACACACATAAGTGACACAGATATATGCAGAGACAGATCCTTTCCCAGTTAAACTCTGAACAAGCAAGCAATCCCAGCTGCAGTGCTGAACCGATTTCCCTTTCAGTTGCCCCATTCATTTGGAGGATGTGAATGAGTTGTCTGTGCATAAGTGTACATTGTATTGATGCAATAATCTAGATATCACAGATATTGGAACAACCAGCTTCTCTTGCTATGGCTGCTTTTCAGACTGGGTTCAGACTGGCTCACCATCTTGCAAAGTCAGTGAAAACTAGAACAAAAGGGTGCCAGTTAAATAGGGATTGTCAGATAATTAAGAAAATTAGCACCAGGTACCAGATTAACACAAGTTACTAGGAGGTATCTGAAAGTAAATATTATGCACTTGCTTCTCAGAATTGTATTTTTAAATCCACTGCTAAGTGAAAATTGTAAGCCTTATCACTCAGAAAAGTAATTGCACACTTTCTCTAAACAAGTTGTACAATTTATGTCCTTAACGCCAACAGTTAGGCTACATGCTAAAGTGTAGTACTTGCAAACAGGGTTACATATAATATAAACCAACCTGGTCTCATAAAAATACGTGGCGTTGAAACACCGGTTCAATACATGAACCCTGGCACATTTGAATTACATTGAATTACATGAAAACATTTGCTAAAAGTTAATGTTCTTTTAAGTTGCAAAAAGGCCTACACCTAATCCAACCCTAAACCTACCCGATAGTGTTAACAAATGCCCAACTGATTTAGAAAAGCATTTATTGATGCAACCGTGCCATTTCAACCGCAGATATACACAGATTTATCAAGTACGTCTCTGTTCTCTGTGAGCTACTTAAACATACCGTCTATGAAAATCCGCAGATAAGAAGCTGGTGTGATGCTAACTTTCAAAATCCCCCAGCATATTAATAGTTTTTTGAAGTCATAACATTGATATTCTTCAAGTAATTGTGTGAAATCAGAACTCACTGATCTGCAGTGATAAGTACTTCTTGTATGTATTTCGTGTCTCGCTAAAAAGTGCATCAAGGTACGTTTATGAAATCAGACCAGGTAGGTATGAACAATAAAGTAGATGCTTGCCTTAGCAAAAACACTGTGCTGTTTCCCTAGTTTGAACACTAGTTAAAACTCTCTCAGCCAGGTTGACATCTCCGACCTTGGTTTTGTAAGCAAAGGCCTGTCACCATGTTAGGTTGCACTCAAGATTCATAGCGCATTGCCCTTCTTCCATCTTTCTTTGCACGGTCCTGTGAGAGCGTGAGAAATGGGTGCTTGAGAATGAGAATGGGTGTGTGTGTGTGTGCTTGCATAGCATGTGCAAGCACATCATGATTAGTGTGTGCTCTCCCACTGGCCGACAGGAGCTAATATACACTGAGAGGAAGAGGCGGTGTGGTGTTCCTGCAAAGCGAAGCTGCAGGTTAATCCTTTTATTGTAATGAAGTGGCAGAAATATTAATGCACTGTAAACACAGGACTTTTAAACCCTGTCCGTCATCTTTACGAGGGCGGAGCTGCGTGGAGGAAGCCGAACGGCGCCATCCATAACAAACATGACATTGACTCTGCAAAACAGCTGAGCAGTCACTTAAGGAGATTGTCCTCACATCTGCGGCAAAGCCTCGTTCTTTCCTTTTCCATTGCTTTCTCACTTGACTGCTTTCACACAATGGATACCGACGGTGTGTTTGTAGTATGTAATGAAGCCTGCTCTCCGAATTCGTCTATTCAACAGCTTTTTGAGGGGCAATTTTGCCAGAAGACTAGTTGTGGCACATGATTCAGCAGCTCTAGCGCAGAAGCATCTCCAACCCCCTCCCAAACTCATCTCCATGCCCCGCGAGCCGCACGAGCTTCGCTGGCCTCACATGCTGATAACGGATTACAATAATCGAAAGGCTGAATGTCTGAGCATGAAATTGTGTTTGTTCGAACAGTTTGATATTTATTCAGAGGGCTTGTTGGAGAGTGTGCATGGAAATTGAATGCCAGCATCTTGTTTAAGAGTTTTACTGCATCGCACCACTTCAGTTAGAGCATCCTTTTCGGAATGTTAAAGGATAAAACTGAGAAAATACATTAAATACAATAAGTTAGTTGAAAAGAAATAGAAATTGAAATGGCCAGGCCCAAAACGATTTGAACTTTCCAAGGGAAATCGATTCTATATAAATACAATCAATTCAAAACTCAATTTAAAGTGATTTCAAAATGATTTGATAATCACAGTAGAGCATTCTGGGAAAGCATTCGTTTTTAATAAACTTATATATATATGTGTGTGCATACATACAGTATATACTTTGTCAAAATATATTAACATGTAAATATATTTACATTATACTGTACATTATACAACTAAATAATTATTTATTTTAATTATTAAATTAGTATTAGTTTAATAATTATAAAAAAGTATTAATAATAAAAAATATATATGTATAATATTATAGATTTTAAATTATTTGTTATATATTTGTTAAAATATAGTTATAGTATATATAATACATATGTACACTGTATGCTTACTTGTAAACATATGTACGCACGTTTTTTTTATACTCATTTATTTCATTATATTTTACCTTATATATCTAACTCATAAATAAATGTATGTTCTCACATTAAATTCTAATTTAAAAAAATATATGTTTACATTTCATCAAATAATTTTATGCTGTGTATTCTGCTGTCTTTAAAAGGAACGCCAGCTTATAAACGGAGCCGTATGATTTCTGAGAAGCTGCGCCACTGAATCACCCGCTGACTGAGTTTTCCGGCTAATCAAAGAACCGTCTTTACTGATGAGATGCGCATAATATATCGTACGATATATATCGCCCAGCCCTACTGTGTATTTATTTTTATATTTTTGTTTGAGCATACATTTTCCAACCATCACTGTGATTTGTGGGTTTATCTATCATCAATTTTTCAATTCTGTTTGGTAATGCTAGTGGTGCAGGAATTTGACAGACTACCTCCACATCTTTATCTTAAATATCACAATTCAAATTAAGTAATATTGAAGGCGTTCTCAATTAAAGTGTCCAGCCCTGGTTATGTGGAAGTATTTGTGTTTGCCTCTAGGCCACATCTCCCATATGTGATTAAATGGTGCCCAATCCAAACGGCCTGCTTTCAAATGATTGAACCGGGAGGAGGAACAGCCAGTGGAAGTGCAGCGCTGGAGGTTTTGCTGAAAATCATGAACAATAGCGAATATGTGTTTACTCACTGTCCTGGCTGTAGTCCCGGGGGACAGCATCTGCGTTGTCCAGATAGTGCACAATGTAGCTCTAAAGCATGAGCAAGGAATGAATACATAAGCGTGTAACTATAGAATGCTCCGCTCGGTTTATGGCACGCATTGCACACTGCTGTCGGCGCATTGCATTATTCCATCAAAAAATGGTCTCGGTCAGGCTAATTGAACCTCTAGCCACCTACCCAATAAGCACAGGGGTCCCAGGGGAGATGCCAGCGCTGGGCAAAGATAATGATAGCGATATTGTGCATCACTAACCATTTGGACCATAACATGATTTTGATTTTTAACAATCACAGGATCAGTCTCCTGCTACGTCTATTCCGTATCTTTCTTTGTTGTCTCTTACCTTCCCCTCCCCAGCTCTCGTAGCATCTGGCTCCCTGGGCTGAAGTTACAGGGAGCTCCAAAGGCAGAAATTGGAAGATGAAAGGCGAGAGATTAAGCTGAAAGGAACAGTGGGTGTTGTCAGAGGTAATTTGAAGTGCGTTTGATTTCTCAGAGCTCTCTGAACACTTTCCCGCAATAATTTACCTGCTATATGCCTCCACCTTTAAGACTCCAGACGCCCCTCGTGAGATGTGAGGAGACCTGTTCATGTGGAAATAGTGTCATGTCATGTTCGAAATGAAAGCGGTGGGTAAAGGAAATGACAGTTTAGTCAGTGTCTGCCAAACCTCAAAACAGTACATGAAGGGTCGGGATGGGTGTTGACTTTGTTCACGTCGCCCAACGCAACAAAGAAACTCCAGAAGCAGAAGAAGAAAAGAGAACACCAAAAGACTCGCTTCTTCCTGCACAAAGCACATGTTGTGCATTTTTCAAGACTGAAATGTCTTCATATCTTTCTCGTTGTACCTGTTCTCTGTCTGCGTCTCCGTTTGAATCGGTGAGGTTTGGGCCTGGTTGTGGATTAGTGTTTGACAGATAAGAATATTATTAGAGTAACTCTGTCCACCATTGTGTAATTAGGCTATTCAACATTACAAAAGACAGCTGACTTAGTATAAGAAGAGCATTTGTTTTAATAAAAATGTAGGACATAATCAAAAAGTTGACAATAAAGTTTCCAGGTAGGGTTAGGGTAGGTCTCGGGAGGGCTTTATTTTCCCAGTAATACGGCATCCATTTAATCATTTGAATTAAAATGAAAATCAACACTAATTATTATTGCATGCTGTTTTATAATGTATTACATACTGAGGTGCAGATAATTACCACTGTTTGAAATTATTAGTATAAATGGCAGAAATCCTGCTATTTAACATAGTGTGAATAGAATCTATAGCTATTTGCACTATTACTGTAAATCGTCACTGTCAGTTTTTAAAGGACAGTTGCAACACTTAGCCGGCAAGATGACCAGGTTGTCGCCCTGATGAGACAGACTGAGTCAGTTTTGGCTCCATTTTGAACACTTTGGGTTAAATTAAAGGTTTTACATTTTAATTGCCTTTTAATGAACTCTCAATGACTTTTTGTATTTTTATATTTTCCAATTTTTTTATTTTATGTATGTAACTAAATGTAGGCTATATTGTACATAAAGTGATATAATTACATGTAAAGAAAATTGTAATAATGTTATTATTATTATTATTGTTTTAATCGTTATCATCATTATTATTTCATTATAATCATTCTTTTGAATTATTTTATAGAATTGTCTTATTTTTATATACATATAAATATGAACTTTCTAGTACATTATTTTTATATTACCTGTTACATTTTATCTTTTACACTTTTTAAAATTAAAATCATCTCAATGGGTCTCAACTTTAAATACATTTTAACATTCATTTAGCCTGTAGAAATTCTGTAGAAATATTATAATTAATAATAATAATAATAATTTAGATTATTTATTTAATTACTGTTTCTTTAAACAACTTTCATATTGATTAGTGGGAAAGATTTCAAGTTATATTTTTTACTTTTTTTTTTTTTTGCTGTTGTTAATATCTCTTTAGAATACACTTTATATTTAGCATTTTATTACGGTCTCAACAAATTAACTCTTATGCATTAGTGATTAACATATGTCAAGTTTACAAATATTATATTATTCATCCTACACAGTGATTATTTATTTAGTGAACTCCTTTAAATGTTGATCCAGATTGATCTGTTATCCAGATAAAACGTAATGGATGACTCAATCGAGCTGGAATTCAGTATGGTTCAGATTTGCATACATGTATATACATTTCTTGCTCATAAATAAGTATGCATTTCTGAAGATAAACTGAAGAAAAAGGTAGAAAAGCAAAACAGGTCTGTTTTGTTGCTGATTGGCCCAATTCATGTGTTTGTAATTTGGAAAGAGGAGGTCCTACACATAAATCTTCCATTATCTTCGATAGTTGTATTCATTAATCAACAGAATTGAATAATTACTCTTAGCTGTCTCCTCTCTGCCTAAACTCATTGGTGTAGAGTGTCAGGTGAGGAGGCCATCTTGGTGCGGCGCACCTCCTCTGCCCCGCCGACAGTGGCATCTCACCGCTGGTAATTGGGTGTTTATCTGATGGCTTGTGAAAGACGCTTTTGGCTGCCTATCTGACACAATTATCTGGAAGAATTCAATCCGACCCTCCTGTGTCCACCACGGAATATCTGGAGGAAGCGGACCTGAGTGTTTTATGAATGAGGGAACGAGGGGGGGGGGATAATGCCAAGAGGCGAAAATAAATGCAACTCTTACTCGACCATCCGGTTCGTAGTAAATGCGTCTGTCACCTTGGCATGCAAATTATGCAATTGTTAAGCACAATAATTCTATCAGGGTGCCAGAACACTGGGGGAAATGAAGGACGATAAGGTACGAGTGTGACAATGAGACGGCCGGTTGCTCCAATCAGATAGCAGAGCTCTCTGCTGCCGTTTCAGCTCCACGGCCAGGAAACGGTCCAAATGGAGACAGGGAGAATGTTTACTGTGCGTCTTAAGATAAGAGGAGAATAAAGCTTTTCTGTCAACAAGCTTGCAGTGTCTTCCACAAACAAGCCATTACGGCTAAAGAGAATTATGAAGTGTCTTAGAAAAGTAGAGGAATTTATAAAGTGAACTTTGAGCATTTACTTTATTATATAAATATGCAATTTTTAAATCTATTTTTAAAAAATAAATCTTTTTTTTTCTACATTTGGCAAGTGGTGTGGAATGAATTAAAAGCTATTTGGACTGAGCAAGATAAATTGCACGACCAAAATGACATACTTTGCAAAAACTGACCCCTAAAAATAATTGTATATTTCTGGATCAGTTGTGTTTTGTCATGCGTGTTCATATCATCTCTGAAGAATATTATTGCATCCTAATGCTTTGATTTTGAGTTTCAGATCAGGCTGGGCTTGTACACAATCTGCGCTTGTATTTTGCAGATGGTTGATTAGAGTTACCAACAGATTCATTTTGAACCAACGAGCAATATTTCTACAGAGCATGAGATTTCATATCAGCATTGATCCAAATCAGTCTGGTACACAAGAAAACAGTATTTTCTGTGTCAGAAAATGCGCCACTTTATGTTTGATTGTCTATTGACATTTTTGATTCAATGCATTATTATTTAGCATATATATATATATATATATATATATATATATTATTTGTTTTGTTTTTTTTTCCTTTAATTTTAGTTAAAAGTTGTTGTTTGTTTGTTTTTATTTTTATAATTGTATTTATTCCTAAAAGAGCATAAAATTATTATTAATTAAATTAATATTATAAAGAATAAAACGAAACTATAAAAATCTGCATGTTAACCCATTGTTAATCACTTGTACTAGTAATGGCAAAATGCAGAAGGCGGCAGTGTTTTAAATAGTTTAATAGTTGAGTATAATAACCTTGCAGCTAGACATTTCATGTCAAACTGTTGATGATTTATGACTAATTATGACTCATTATCTTGTCCAAATATGTGTTAAGTAGAATTTTTTGCAATTTAATTCTATTATTTTGCTCTTTATCTCCACAGATTAATCTTGGAGACGTCCAGGGATGCCATCTCTCTAAGAATGATGCAGGTCACATGGTCAGGCGCCACAGTCCTCATCATTTTCAACTTGCTGCAGTTTGTCCAGGCTGAGCTGTCGGAGGGTCCTTTGGTTCCAGGTAAGCGTGCATGAACCCTGTGTTTTGTGTTTTATTCCTAGATTCTGTTGTGGATTCCCAGGTTATTCCCAAGCTATGTGGAACAGACACATGAGCCTGCTGATTGCACCTAAACTTTGAAAAACCCAATTATTTTTACAGAACCACTTGCACAGAAGGATCTTGACTTTTATATTCTGCAGTGCAGGCTTATGTGCCTTTCCCATTTGGCTCTGGTGTGTTTTTCTGTCTGTTTGTGTGATGGACACCATTGAAGGGATTGTCAGATCAACCGGTTCACTACTTCAAGGTGAATGATGAATAATGTTAAACAAAAGGAGGATTTGAAGATAAACGACACACATCAGTCATGAGCGACTGCTGTCTTATGACTGTGTTCTTTTATCATGGTTTTGAGATTTGAGGGTGGTGCATTAAACTTTATGAATCATATTGGAACCACTGAGCTTGTAAAGGGACAGTTCACTTAAAAATCATTTACTGAGCCTCATGTTGTACCAAACCCATATCACACTCTAGATTTAAAGGGAAATCATTTTTGCCCTGGCTATTCTTGTCTGTGTAATGAAAGTAAAAGGAGACTGCTTCTATAAATCTTCAAAATGACAAAAACACGCAATAAAATTATCATAAAATAGTCCATATGACGATGCAGTATATTCTACATACTATGCAGTTCAGTTTGACCAAATATAATGGAGTCAAATAAACCAATTTTATTGTGCATTTGAGTTTTTTTCTGCTCACTAAGGCTGTATTTTTCCATCAAATAAAGTGAAAATTATTTAATATTATTCCAATTAAAAAAACAAATTCTTTGGTAATATATTTTAACATGTAATTTATTGCTGTTATTCATCATTATTCCAGTCTTCTGTGTAACACAATCCTTCAGAAATCACTCTAACCTGCTTATTTGCAAAAAAACCAAACAAACATTTCTAATTATATCTAGGTAACAGTTATGCTAATATTTTTGTGGAAACTGGATACTTTTTTGATCAATAAAAAGTTGAGAAGAGCAGCATTTATTTAAAATAAAATGAACTTTTTTAGAATAATCAAATTTTCTTTACTGCCACTTCTGATCTTTTTAATGCATCTTTGTTGGAAAAATTGATATTTTGAGTGGTAGTATTTACTGTATCACACTGTATTATTCTCAACAGAAAAAGCCTGGCTCGTCGGATACCTTCGGGCTTGGGTCGGGTATACATCCTCTAGCATTGGTGAACTATTCCTCTAAAGCTTAATTTAAACCCCTTTTTTCATTTTGTACACTTTTACCTAAGGAGCCCTGAGCGAGCGTGTCATCAGTTTTTACATCGCTAGCAGCATAAAGCATACTTTATTCTCTCAATTCATCATGAGCGACTTCTGCAACGAGCTCTCTTAGACCCTCTTTGTCTCCATTTCTAGCCTTCCTCTCCCTAATTCACCATCATCAGCCGGGATGATACCTCCCCAAATCATCCTGTTATTCAACCATTTTCCTCTTTATTGCTTCACACTTCTGTCCGTTATGACTCCTTCTCCTCACTTGTTTACCTTCCCTCCTTCTCATCTCCCTTCGTTCCCCCTCCTTTCCCCGTATTCCTTTTCCTGCTGCTTCAGAAACAATTTACTTGTCAGCTCGGTCTGTTGGTGCGCGTCTCTCCGGGTTTAATGTTCTTTTCTGGTGTGCCGTTGGAGGCGGCTGTAATTTCAGTCGCGAGCAGGCGTGCGGTGATGCCTTTTGCTCGCTGCGAGCCTGCATTGATAGCTGGAGCCCGATATAGCAGCGTTAATGAACAGGGCTGAGCCAGGCGCATCCTGCCCCAAGTCCAATTCACTACACCTGATGCGCTGCGCAGGAACCGCCGCTGAGCTGTAAACAGATGCTGAAGCCGCACAATCAACAGTGTGCAGCTGAGCATGATGGGCTGCATTTTCTAACCACCAGACAACCTCTTTCTCTCTCTTTCTTTGATGAAGCTGGTGTCATGTTGTGTGCTGGCTGTAGGCTTGATATAGACGTGCATTGACTCACCAGTGTACATCGTTGATCTCAGTTCCTCTGATATTACTGACCTTAAAGTCAATAGGAAATCAAAATAGAGTCTATTTACTTTTGTTGCATACACATTGCTGGTATATTTCAAATGATTCATTGCTGCACAGTAGGGAAAATATGTAATCTTTAATCAAAATATGATGATTTTCTCTTGCTCTAACCAACCAATAATAGCTATTTAAATCTTGGTTTGAGCACATTTTTATTTGACCTGGCTCATTCTAGTGTTTCTTCCCCCTTGTTTAGGTATTGGGTAGGATTAGGGATGTCGAATAAGAGATAGTTCACCCAAAAATGAAAATTGGATGTTTATTTGCTTACCCCCAGGGCATCCAAGATGTAGGTGACTTTGTTTCCTCAGCAGAACACAAACAAAGATTTTTAACTTTTAACCGTGGCAGTCTGGTAGTCATTTTAATGGAAGTGGATGGGCACCAAACCTTTCAAAGTAAAAAAAAAAAAACAGACAGACAAATCCAAATTACACCCTGTGGCTCGTGACGATACACTGATGTCTTAAGACACGAAACGATCGTTTTTTGTGAGAAGCTGAACAGTATTTATATCATTTTTTACCTTTGATAGACACCACAAACTTTGATAGTTTGGTGCCCATCCACTTCCATTAAATGACTACCAGACCGCCATGGTTCATTTGTGTTCTGCTGAGGAAACAAAGTCACTTACATCTTAAGCAAATAAACATCAAATTTTCATTTTTGGGTGAACTAACCCTTTAATATGTACTTAATTAGCACTAATAAATGGCTAATATTCTAGTGATATGCATGCTAATAAACAACTAATAGGTGCAACCGTAAAAAAAAGTGTTATCGAGAATTTTACTGTTGCAAATGTAATATGAATAAGTGGATAATTTGTGAACAGTTTGTTCTGTTAATCTCAACAGATCGGCTAGAAGAGTTTGGTCTGTTCTTTTCAGCAAATTAGTTGAAATGGTTCACTTAACACTTTCAATAATTGTATTGCAAATAGGTTACTTTCTGAATCAACTTGTGCCATTGATTCACTTTCCATCAATATACCTTTATTAGTACTCTTGTGGGACTATTGGCTGTCAGACACCTTGCATTTTTGGTTAGCCAATGTCCATGTTGGGCAAAAGGCCTCATACAAGCAACTCAAGTTTGAGTCCAGCTCATTACATTTCTCAATCCTGTTCTTATTTCTACTCTGCACCGTTTTCCGACTGTAGATATACGTTAGGTTTTGCTGCACAAAACTGCTTCTGTACCAGCCGTGCCAGTATTCAGTAATGCGATATATCACGATAATGAATATGCACGATATTGGTATCATGGACACAAAATTATTCCAAATTTTGAATGCATGTTTTAAATGCAGCTGCACTACTTTTTTTTTTTTATTGAAATGATTTAAATTTCCATTCAGATTTTTGTATTCACATCTGTGTTCATCACAGCGCCAAGTACTGTAATATTTAGTCCCAATGGGCTGTTTATTTATTATTATTATTCTGCCACACTTTACATTTGGGCTTCATTATTTAACATTAGTTAATTAGTTAACATAAATTAATCTAAAGATTCATTAATCTTAGCTAATTCAAATATTTTATATTACTTTTTTAATTAATTATACATAGTCTGTGCCTGTATTTATTGTACAGCTCTCCTGATTCTACTTGGTCAGTAACATTTTGTGGTCATATATTTTATGCAATGATGCTAATTTGACTAAAATACACAGTTTCCTGTAAACAGTAGCTTTGTTATACACAGCTGTAGTAATTTACTTTCTCTCACTTCTCTGTGGACTCTTTCATCTTAGTTGATAGAAATCAATATTTTATTTCCATTTATATATATTTATTTATTTAGTAACTACAGTACAGTAAGTTGGTCATTATTGCCAAATAACTTCCTTTATGGTGATTAAAAACCTCCCTGCTTCACATCCTGATCATCCTTGTCATATTAATTTGGGGCTAATGACCGTCCAGCTGTACATTAGCTCTTATATATGAGCTTGTAATCTGTTTTTATATCTACACGTTTATATGAGGAACTGAGAAAAGAGGGCTTGAAGGAGTAGGGAAAAAAAAAAACCCAGGTGGACTACGGGTCATTGCTAGATATCTGACCGAATGTATAACGCAGCAGATTTGGTAGCTGTGCATCATGGGAGCCGGCACTTGAAGGAGCTCTGAGCTCATCCTTCATGCGCTGCTGACAGCAGCACTTTGGTCCGCATATGTTCCGTTGCCCTGCCACACCAGGACGCTCCGTCAGTGTCCTACCCTCTGTGATTAAATATGTAGTTAATACAGTGCTATAAGAATATTGAATTACGCCACAGCCGCTGTGACCTTTTTTGAAATTACAGGGCCAATTGTGCGAGACGACCGCAGCACTTTATAACAGGTGCTGGCTGGAACACAGCCCGAAGGAGAATACATTCACGCTGATGATGACCGGCCTGTACTCACTGAACGCCACTGAATCACTAAACAGCAACAATATCACTGCTGTACTTTCCTGTTTATCACTATTTATTGCCATATCATTACGATTCCTATATTTACACTGTATCACTATAGCTCCCTAGTGGGCCTTTTACCCAAGACTAAATGCTCCTTTACCTTGATCTTGAGGTAGAATGCAACTGTTAGTGCCTTACCTGATGTACAGTATATATATATATATGTATACATACATACATATATATGTGTGTGTGTGTGAGAAAAGAGTTCATTTGCAAAAATTAATTGTTAAAACAATGTTAATAATCTCAGTTTATCTCAGTCAAACTGAAGTTGGGTTTTTGTTAGAAAAACAAAAAACAACCAAAAAAACAGCTAGCTAACACATTAAACCTTTACAAATATTAACAATATTTAAAAAATGATATACAATAGTATTAAAAATTATATTTTTGATGCATTAAAGTGATCAAAAATGATAGTAAAAGATTTCTGTTTCGAATAAATGCTGTTCTTTTAAACTTTTTAATTATCAAGGAATCACACATATTAAAGTTTTACAAGCAGCACAAATTATACATAACAGAAGGATCATTTGACATTGAAAACTGGAGTAATGCCTGTCGAATTCAGATTTATTATATATTAGGATACATTAAAATGGAAAACAGTTATTTTACATTTATAATAAAGATATTGCTGCTTTTACTGTATTTGTGATCAAATAAATGCAGTCTTGAACAAAAGAGATTTCAAAACATTTAGACCCCAAACTAGTGTTACTTTATTTTTTGCACAGTGACGTGTTACTGGATATGGATATGACACAGACCAGTTTTAAACCTCTATTGCACACACGAGCACCATGTCTCAATGCATTGAAAGCATTTTATTTTGCACTCATCTGTAATGTTTTCTAATGTTATTTAAATTTTAGCTCATTCACTCACAACAACCATTTTTAGCACCTTTAAATGATGTTTGTCGATGTTTTATTGAATTCCTGTTTTTACCCAAGCAAACCATTTTACCCTGAGGGTTGTATAAACCAATCATCTCAAAGCAGAAGCCGAGTTTGTCCGATTTCATCCAAGCCATCATCTCCACTTGTTCAGAGACACCATTCACCTAAATGATGTGCAATTTAACCGGTAATGTCCGCTCTTGGCACAGGGCGCAGGAAAGCTTTTTACCAATGAGACGGGTACAAATCACAGCGCTGAGGGAACGCAAGGCCCTCACCTCTGAAGAAGAGCAATTGAACATTACTTTGCACAGCACTTTACAAATTGCCTTGTAATTGTGTTTGTTTGAAAAACGTTGATTTCAGTGCCATATTTTCATTTCTCTCTGGTCGGAGACAGGGCTATTATTGAAACACAGTGGAGTGGACCGGTGGTTGATATAGAGGGAACAAATAGAAAGTTCTATGAAAGTCATTTAGCGTTGAAATACGAGGCAAGCGCCTCTGTAATTTAGTGAGAAAAACATCTGATGTAGAAGATATTTACAGGTCGGCATGCTTATTAAGAAACTTCTGTGTTTTGCACGTATACAATTTGTCCTAACCGGACATGACAGGATAAAACGACAGTGTTTACCTGTCTTGACAGAAATAAACCTTAAGATCAACCCAACACAGATTCATGACATGAACATGCAAATGAGGAGCAGGAAAGCAACCTAACAGTGCCCGACTCATGCACGGTAATCTCTCAGTGAGAGCCAGTGAGTTCACAGGCTTTCTTGTAATTGAGAAAAGGATGAAAAGATGAAGGAAAATGAGCCGCCGTTACGTTTTTAAAGTGCTGACAGAACAAACATTTACAGCCCACACACTGAAGTTATCTTGGGAAATCCTAATAATTTTCTAGATAATCAAGAAAGATGCCTCGTATGCGTTCTCTCCTGGAATTCAATTCTGTTTGTAATCGGTTGAGGAAATCTGAAGCGGAAAACATCTTCGTGCAGATTCAGATTCGATAGAACATTGATGATATTAGATTATTTTCTCATACATACAAATGACACCAACTGGGACCGTATACATATAAATGACAGTATCCAACAGAATTCAATTTGTTGGTTGTTTGTATAACATGATATCGAAATGGGTTTTGTTGCTTGTTAGTCTGTTAGCCTTGTATGGATATTTACATGCCGTTGTACTCCTTAAATCAGAAATGAGGAGTTAATTTGCACAAACAGATCACTCCTTTTTTAACAATTCTCAGAAATCATATTTTTTCATTGTGCTTTCCAGTTGATCTCAGTCAAATTCTTTTTGGACTAGTTTAAAAAAATAAGCAAAATAAACTAACATAATAAAAATAAAAAAAAAATGTTAAAAATAAAAGGAGTTTTTCCAAATAAACTGTTCAAATATTCCTCAAGGATGCAATAAATTGATCAAAAGTGACAGGAAAGACATTTTTATAAAATAACAAAAATATTTTAAATAAATGCAGTTATAAACCAATTTCGGGAGAAAGGACGTATGAAACTCGTATCAGCCGTTATCAATCTTTCAATCAGCACGCCCCCATCGTAAGCCAATCTAGTTGCTATTTCTCCACTATAAATAGGCAAGTTTTTCTTCCCCTCCACATCTCATTTTTGCATTTCCCTCCGCCCCCCCTTCTCCGCCGTTCACTCCTTCCATGGGGGGGGCACGCAGGGTTCGAGCCGGACTCCGAGCCACACCCTCATTTAGGGCTCTCGTGTCTAATGCTAAGGGTTCACCGAACTAACAAACATGCTTTTACTATCATTAATGAAGCCCGAACTCGTGAAATGCTGTTCATTTGGACGTTCTATTCATCAAAGAATCCTAAAAAATAATATATATGAAATATAAAATAGTTATTTTAAAATATAATAATATTTAATGGTATTGCTCAGCTTTTCTGTATTTTTAATCAAATAAATGCAGTCTTGATGAGCATAAGAGATTCTGTCAAAAACTAGTTTTCTCTTAGTATGTTACAGGCTCCTTCATTCAGTCTCAATATATGTTTGTTTATTATTTGTTTTGGTGCAAATGCATGTCTTTTAAAATAATTGGGTACTGTACTGCTTCACCTGCCCATGCTGATTTCCTCTACTTTTCAGCTTGGCCTGTCAATCGTTTGATGAAAATCATTTTTGGATGTGGTATGACACATATCAGCCAAAAGCAGCAGCCACTCACCCATCTCGCTATGGAAGCTGATATTCATACATCACACAATTTTTCTCTTTTCCATCTCTCCATCGACATACACCCTGCGGACTCTCACTGTCTCTGTCAGCTCCCTGCAGGCTCTCTGCCGAGCGATGATGACTTATTCCTCATAGCATTTGTTGTGTCTACAGCAATGACGCGCTCGTTAAATCCTGAAGCTTGTTCGCCACAAGTGTACGGTTTGTGATCGTACTTGAAATATCAAAGCAAAGTGACAAAAATTTCCTTGTTTAACTCTTGGGCTGCCAAGCCAGTCAGCGTGAGTCAGCTCCATATGTCTGTTGTATATTTGAAAGACTCTGTGTCCGCCATAGTTTAGCTGTCATTGTTGTCAGAGCTTTCAAAAATAATATATTTAAAGCAGCGATTAAACAAAATATTACCCTTCTGTCATCATTTACTCAACCTCATAAGCATTCAAGCTTCACAAGGGATGCAGAAGTATCTTGTGTTAGTGACTTGTGCACTGTTCTAAAGTCATGAAATTATGAGTGAATTATTCCTTAAAAGCCATGAAAGCTGATTTCATTAACTTTTTTTTTTGTTCCATCAAACCTCACCCTGTGCAAACAAAGGAGGGACAGGTTAGACAGGACTCTCCACAGGACTGTGATCGGAAATCCATGAGGCTACGTGCCAGGGTGGAAAATGAGATTCCCTATCTTTACAAGCCATCCAAATATCATGTTTCAGAACATTTACGCCTATTTATTTTGTGAGAAATGTAGGTGTTCTGTTTCTATCATTCTATCGTTTCGTTTGTGTGAGTGTGGTCTGAGATTGCCGTAATTTGCGATTTTCTGAAGAAGCCCACACTCTTAGCACCACTCGCTGTTTCCCAGCATGCATTCATCCTTCTATGCAGCTGAAAGACTCTATGAAATAAAAAAAAATCACACATTTATTGAAATAAAAAAATCACACATTGATTTCTTAATTAATTTCAGTGAATAATGGCTTAAATTGCTGTCTTTCTGACTAGCATTCACATCACAGTTACAGCTTTCTGCAGCTTTTTTTGTTTAGCATGCACTTCCCTTATTAACTACACTGTAAAAAGAATTTTAGAATCCCTAAAATTTACGGTGAAAAACTGGCAGCTGTGGTTGCAGGAATTCTACCCTAAACATACGGTAAGAATATTTTAGGTTTTACGGTTTTAACATAAAATGTACAGTTATATACCGTAAGTTCATTAACTGATATAATGTTAATATACCAACCTATTAAAGTAGTGAAATCTGTTTTGTAACATTGAAAGCCACTAATATCCACCAAAAGCAGGTGGTGATGAGAAAGTCACATGCAGGCCATCACAAGCAGCTTTTAAATATGAACATATGTAGAAGGTGCTCAGTGTCATTCACACAAACACTAAACACCATCATGGTGAGACTCATTACACTCAAATATGCAATAAACATTGATTTAACAACATTAGATGTAACATAACTGATAAGAAAAACTAAGAAATAGTGAAAAACCCCCATCAAATTCAAACAAAATTCAAAAAGCAATGCAGGGAATTCTGGAAACGTCAATTTACCATTAACCATTTAACAGGTTTTTACTGTAGCATTTTCAGTTTTTTTTTCTGTTAAAATCATGGTAATTTTTTTACAGTGTATGGTAAAGAGTTTCCAGAAAAAATGAAAATGTGAATCCTATGGGTTTGAAAGCACACATAATGTTGCTTTTGTGAATGCCTAAATATACTGAAATTGCTCTTCTAATTTGTGCTTTTAGACAGCTATTATTTTAGGATTGTTTGTCCACTTAATGTGTTTCGTGGTGTTCAGACTTTCTTAATTATTGGTTTTATTGACTTAGCAAGAAGTCCGCCACCCACTCAACCGTCTGGTCATGTGACCGCATAGAGTTTTGAATCTTTTCCCATTAGCTGATGAGTGAAGCGCATTGATCCCTCTGAGGGGATTCATGAATATGTAGTGTTATTCCAGCTCGGCTTCTTTCTTAAGTGCGACATTTAGCGCTGCTTTTCAAAGAATTGAATGATGCCAGTTTCCATTTCTATCCGTCTTTCTCCTCCTCTCCCGGGTGAGATATTAAAGATGATCTCCGATTTGGCAGCTCTCTTCCTTTTTAAAAGAGAAGCTATTTCAATCCTTTCATTTGTCAATCACAGCTCCGCCACGTCCGAGCCAGGAAATAATTGTCCGCGTCTCTCCTCTTCCCTGGAGTGGCCGAGCATTTTTGCATGAGAAAAGAGAGCGAGCGGAGGAGGAGGAAAGGAGAGGTGAGGCTGGAATAGATGCGCGGCTGCATTGTTTTCATCACTAGATTTTGTTTACCATGCCAGGAGAGTCTCGGTCCACCGAGGCAATCAGTGAGAGTGTCTTCTTACATTTACGGGAGGGTTTCTGTGTGTGTGTGATGCTGAAGCTTCTCTCACTTCAACACATTAGCTGTTAGATTTCACCTTGTGTCTTAGCTGCTACTCTCTTTCTTGTTATTGGCCGAATATAGATGAATTTTAGTGATCCAGTTCCACTGTGTGAACAACATAAAGCCATATTTTGATACATTTTAGTATTAAAGGTGCTCTATGCGATGTTGCAGGATTTTAGCTCGATTTCATTTTTATCTCAAACCGTATGCATAACCCCTCGATCGTCTTGCTGTCTACTCTCTGAATACACTGGGAAAAAACCCGGTCTCGAAAGACAAGACGGCAAGAAGAGGTGGGGATAATGCATCTGTATTATCCCCACCTCTTCTTGCCGATTGGTTGGCCGAAGTTTGTTTTTGTTGTGATGAACATCCTGTACCCATAGTGTTTGTTTGGGTATTGCAGCCTCTGTGTTGTCTTTCGAGACCGGGTTTTTTCCCAGTGTATTTAGAGGGCAGACAGCAAGACGATCAAGGGTTTGCATACGGTTGGAGATAAAAATTAAATCGAGCTAAAATCCTGCAACACATATAGAGCACCTTTAAAGGTATAGTTCACTCAGAAATGAAAATCATTGACTTACCCTTAGTTGTAAAAGTTTCTTTCTTTTGTTGAACATAAAACATTTTTCTGCTTGGTTTATCACATTATTCAAAATAGCTTTTATGTTCAACAGAAGAAAATAAGTCATACAGGTTTGGAATAATCTGAGGGTGAAGAGTTACAATTTTTGTGTAAAGTATTGAAAATGAATCCTGTTGAAACTGTAATCATTCCCAAAAACACACGCCAAACACATAAACCACAAATTAGAACATATACTTGCTTATGTGCAAATTTTATTAATATGATGTTGAATATCTTTTAATGTATGACCTTTTTTTGGTCAAATTAATAGCATGGAAACTATACCATTCAGAAGTGTTTTTTTACAATGTAACACAATTTACAAAAAGTCAAATAAATGTTTATTTTTCTATTCATAAAATAATCTTAAACAAAATGTAACACAGTTTCCAAAAAAAACAACATTGAAAATAATAATTGTACTTATTTTCAAAAACAAAAAGTCATATTTTAATGATTTCTGAAGAATCATGTAACGCTGAAAATTCAGCATTTGATCTCAGGAATAAATTACATTTTAAAATATATTCAAATAGCAAGTTGGTTATTTTAAGTTGCAATAATATAAAAAAGAAATCCTGTTTTTATTGTATTTTTGATCAAATAAATTTACCCTTGGTGAGCATAAGAGTCAGCAATATTCAAAAATATTAAGAAATCCAACGTAACTGGAAGAAATGCCATTGAAACGCTAAAGCTAGTCTAGTTTCTCATTTATTCAGTTGTTTTAATATGTGATATAATGAATATGAACTTCGTATAACTTTTGAAACAATGTGCAGAAAGCATATACAGCATTACAGATTGCGTTCAAAGTTTCAGATGCAGATGTGTGAAGCTTGTTTTGAGTAAAGATGCTGATTAAGTTGTTCAGATAGTCTCTAGCTCAAGTTTCAGGTGTTTACTACATAGATTATAAGTGCTTACATTTCATTTTTGCTGCGACAGCAGCTCAGAGCTGCTTTTATAATTCCATACCAGTATGCAGCTGTTTCTAAAGCACACAAACATGTTGGATTAATCAGTGCTCTTATATTCATAAACATTCCCAGCTCTTTTAATTCTATACAACGTCAGTCCCGAAGAGCCTGAGTGTGTATGTGTGTGTAATGCTAAGCACCTGTACTGTACACATGCTATGAAATATTGATGCGCATTGTGTCGGTATCTGTTTAATGAGCAGCTCAGGGGTTTGTTTAGTAGCCCGAAGACTGGATGCTGCACTGATGAACAGAACTCCAAACGTTCCCCATCAGCCCTCATCTCTTCTGATCCGTTCTTAGAGTTAATCTGGAGGGGTGCAGCTTTATGAGTCATGAGACTCGAGCGAGCTCTCCAGACCCCTTGCTGATGGCTGCTGGCTCTCTGCTTTTTCCCAAACGCTTCTGCTGCTTCATATCGGCCTCTGTTTATTTCCTACAGAACGTGAGTGATATTGTGCCGTTCGGAGGCACAGGTTCATAATGTCTTTTAGGAAATGAAAAATAGAGAGAGTATTATCTGGCTTTATCAGCACTGTGCTGTTGCCTGGCCTTGATCCAACTTATCTCCACCTGAGGTTACATTTACGATGTTTTCGCTAACTCTCTGGAAAGATTTATTTTAAGTTCTCCCAGATTTTTACTGGACCATTATATCCTGTAAACTTTTAATACAAAGCTTTGATGAAATCATAATAGAACGAGATCATAGGATTGCTGTTTTTAAGATGGGTGTAAGAAGGTTTGTCCAAAGGCATTGATTTCTTGTTTTTAAATAAAATTTGAGTTTATCTTTAATTTTCAAAATAAAAGTTGTGTTTACATAGTATGTATGCTGTGACTATTTATTATGTATATGTAAATTCACACACGCATGCATGTATATATTTCGGAAATGTTATGTTTATATATTAAATATATTAATTTGTAATATAAGTTATATGAATAAATATAGATGTGAATATTTTCAAAATATATATATATATACTGGATGTGTGTATTCATATATGCAGAATATACACAAAACAAAACTTTATTATTGTTTGGCAGCACTATTATCAACTTTTTTTTTTAATAGTTTAACTTTTAAAAATAATTAACATTTACTGAATTAACTTGAAATAAAACATTAAAATGTGTTTAAATATAAAAATACATTATTATATGAATAAAAAATATATATGTTGTCAATATTTTTAATATGCATTTGTTGGAGTACTAAAATTGTTATAAAAAGCTTAATAGAATAGTCAATTCATAGAAATAATCAAATAAAATGGAAAACTGAAAAAACTAAAATAAACACGAAATAACAGCGTATGAAAATGCATCAAAGAATATAAATCATTAAATTTGGAAATGTGGGATTTTGGCACACTATTTTAATGTACTGAAATGTTTTTCTATCTACCTTTATCGGTTTTGTTTGTCTCGTAGTGGTGACGTTATTTCCACCCACGCAATTGTACAACTAATAAAGTTTTTTCAAAGGTTAATGTACTTCCAGTAGTTACCTAGGAAACAGCAGTGTCAGTGAAGCACTTGAGATAAAATGAGACATGCGATGTGTCAATAAAACAAAGATAAATCTAGATAAATATCAACTGCTCTGAATATTCTTTTATACACTGTCACAGACCAGTCGAGCTGCAGTTTTTTTTAAATTCTGCAAAAGTGTGACACTTTTATTTATTATTGTGTATATAGAATTAATTAAAAAGCTAGATATATTAAATAAGTCTTGGTGAGAGAAAATCATTTGCCGTTTTATTCCAAAAAATTCCAATTACCACAAGTTACGTAGTGAAATATAAGGTGATTTAAGTAGAAGTGTCAGTACTGGAAATGACATTTCCTTATGTCAGAATGAATGCATGTCCACCGTTTGAAATTGTTAGTGTGTGATATAAATATAAACTAGTGTGGAAAGTGTGTTTTAAGAGCGTTATCTCCCACAGGGCCATGTGTGTGTAGCTGAAGAAACACCTTGAACATAATTCCTGCCATTTACTCTTTCTCATCTCCCTCGACTGTTACGTTTGAACAACAGCGAATGCATTTTGTGCTAAATTAATCTTATTGTAATCATTGTTGTCATCTCTTCTGTGTAGTCTCGGGACTCACGTTGCCGTCTGAAAGATTATCTTGATTTGCAGTTGTATCTTTGCCAGTGTAGTCGCCTGCAGAATCTTTAATTAAAAAAGATGTTCCCAATGCACTGAACACAAGTTTACTTGATCAATGACTCAAGTACAAACACATTAAAATGCAGGAAGAAAACGCATTTTCTCTGTCTCACCTCGTATCTGTATCTCATTTGTTGTCTTATTGTCTCTCTCACAAACACTCACAAATAACCACAGATGTGCTGGAGCTATATTCAGCCAACCTAGCTAACAGAAAGCTTTCGAATTTAAAGTTTTATGCTGTAATGCTTTAATGTACGTCATATTGTAATTTATGGATACTTGTATATGACTCTTAAAGATGAAGAAAGATACTTAGTAAATTGAGTGATTAATGTTTGCTTTGCTGGTTGTATGAAATTATAAATATTGTAAATTTCACAATGATTTAATTTGATTGTTGAAACGGAAGGAAGATTTAAAAAAAAAAAAAAAAGTAGTAACAAAAAAAGTAACACAATGAGACAAATGTGAAATTTTGCACAGACTAAAATGGTATTTTCTTGGAAAATGTCTTTATTTACATTTTTAATAAGTACTTTTAATAGTGTATTTGTTTATTAAAATGTATAAAAAAAAACAATATATACACTTGGTACCGAAAGTATTCAGACCCCCTTAAATCTTTCACTTATTATTATATATATAGCAGCCATTTGCTAAAATTATTTAATTCATTTTTTTTCCTAATTAATGTACACACAGCACCCCATAATGACAGAAAAACTGAAATATCCCATGGTCATAAGTATGCTGTGACACTCATATATTTAACTCAGGTGCTGTCCATTTCTTCTGATCATCCTTGAGATGTTTCTGCACCTTCATTTGAGACCAGCTGTGTTTGATTATATTGATTGGACTTGATTAGGAAAGTCACACACCTGTCTATATAAGACCTTACAGCTCACAATGCATGTCAGAGCAAATGAGGATCATGAGGTCAAAGGAACTGCCTGAAGAGCTCAGAGACAGAATTGTGGCAAGGCACAGATCTGGTCAAGGTTACAAAAAAAAAATTTGTAATGCTATGGGGGTTCTTTTCAGCTGCAGGGACAGGACGACTGGTTGCAATCGAGGGAAAGATGAACAGGGCCAAGTACATGGATATTGTGCTCAGGACCTCAGACTGGGCTGAACCACTTTACCTTCCAACAACACAGTGACCCTAGGCACACAGCTAAAATAACGAAGAAGTGGCTTCACAACAACTCTGTGACTTTTCTTGAATGGCCCAGACAGAGCCTTGACTTAAATCCAATTGAGCATCTCTGGAGAGACCTAAAATGGCTGTCCACCAATGTTTACCATCCAACCTGACAGAAATGGAGAGGATCTGCAAGGAGGAATGGCAGAGGATCCCCAAATCCAGGTGTGAAAAACTTATTGCATCTTTCCCAAAAAGACTCATGGGTGTATTAGATTCTACCAAATACTGAGCAAAGGGTCTGAATACTTAGGACCATGTGATATTTACCTTTTCCTTTTTTAATAGAACTGCAAAAATGTCAACAATTCTGTGTTTTCCTGTCAATATGGGGTCTGTGTGTACATTAATGAGGAAATAAATGATGAAAAACTTGATTAAATGAATTTAAGGGAGTCTGAATACTTTCCATACCTACTGTGTGTTTATATATGTATCTATTAGTATATATGCACTGTATGTTTGCTTATTTTTGTATTGTTGTTATAAAAAACTACTTTTAATAGATATAAGCAGATAAGATATAAAATATCTACTTATATACACAGTAAAATATAAAAATAAGAAAATACATTTTCAGGCTCTCTACTTAACATTGCATTTTTAATTCAAAATGTTACTTGCTGTTTTTTTTATTTATTTATGAAATTTCCTAGCAGTTTCTGAAGTAAATCTTTCAACAGTTTTTTTGTTAGTGTGTTTACGTGTTTATAGTAATACATATAAACTGTCACATTTTTGCATTTAGTGTTTAAAAATGTGCGTGGTCTACACTAAAACAAACAAACAAAGCCATTGAGAGCACAAACACAGAGATATATTTGTAGATGTATGTTGACCAGCCCTACTTCATAGCCCTCTTATAACACACTTCATGATTTGAACTTCAGGACGACATTGGATTCATAGCAGCGGGGCCACGCTAACAGCAGAGACAGTGCTGACAGAGACTAAACAGAGCTGAAATGTTATTGGCCTGCATCCCAAATCAGGAGGTCTGAAGGATGTTGAGGAGAAGAACTCCACACATCAGAGAGAGATGAGATTCAGCAGAGTTTAGATGTCACCATAATAATGCAGTTATATTTCACACAGGCTTTTTCACACATGCCATACACATGCATGCCAAGATGGGAATTTTATTGTGTGCCATATTTAGGAAGGAAAGGAGGAAAGGACGTGACAAGTGGCCAGGTATGGTTTCCCATACTAGGAATTGGTGCTCTGCATTTAACTGTTTGTGATCAACCACGCACACACAGTGAACACACACACATAGCAGTGGGCAGCCATTGCTGCGGCGCCCGGGGAGCAGTTTGGGGGAATGGTGCCTTGCTCAAGGGTCTCACCTCAGTCGTGGTATTGAAGGTGGAGAGAGCACCGATTATTCACTAATCCCTGCCGGACCTGGGACTCGAACCCACGACCTCTGGGTTACAGGTCCGACTCTCTATTAGGCCATGACTGCCCCCCTTGCTCGCCATGCTCAAGTGTGTTTACTACACAGTAAAAACACCCATCTGCCTACAAACACACATGCTTACACACTTTTATGTTTACACTTTGTGGTCGGTAAGACTTCTCATTGTGTCTCTCATGTTCACCAAAGCTGCATTTATCTGATCAAAAATACAGTAAAAACAGGAGTAATGTGAAATCTTATTTCATTTTACAGTAAAATAGCACATTTGAATTAAAAAAAAAAAAACAATTATTTTTGTGATGCAAAAGTAAATTGACATCAGTCTCTATTCCAGTCATCAGTGTCAACTAATCTTTTAGAAATTATTCTAAAATGCTGATTTGCTGCTCAAGGAACATTATAATTATCATTAGTATTATTATTAATGTTGAAATCTTTTGTAACATTGTATTTACCAGTTGAATGCATCTTTGCTCTAAATTATTCATATTTTACTGTATTATAGTTCTTTTTTCTGTAAATCAGCTTCAAAATTATTTAATTTTATTTATTTATTTTTTTGCATGAATATTTTCATTAATAAGGCAAGCAAATGGGTGCCGATGTTTTCTGTTTAGATCTGCTACTCATTTGGACTGTCTAGACCAGGGTTTCTTAATCTTACCCCGGAGGTTTAGCTCCAACCCTGATAAAACTCACCTACCTGTGATTTTCTAATGATCCTTAAGACACTCATCGCCACGCTCAAGTGTGTTTGATTAGGGTTAGAGCTAAACTCTGCAGTGCATGGAAAGCCTGGTCTAGACACTCACCCTTGGTTTCACAGGCAAGGTTTAAGTCTAGTATTAGACTAAAATATAATCCTGTTTCAACTGAAAGAAACTCACACTGACTGATCTTAAAACATGCACACCAGTAATAATTTGTTTCTTAAACAATTACTTAAATGTCCTAATTGAACTATGGCCTAATCCTGGCCATAATGTATGATTTCTGGTACACTGAGACCAACACATCACAACAATTGTGCAACCTAATTATAATTATTTTTATTTTTTAAATTGTGTTGCTTGGCTCATCAGTCTGTCAGTTTGAAAGTGAGTGACGCTTTTGACTTTCAGGCATATGGCATGTGAGGTGTGTGTGTGTGAAGTGTCACACGTGTGTCAGACGGGCTCCTCATGCTTCTCTGTCCTTCACATTAATGTCACGCTGTCATCTCACTGACACACAGACAGACAGAGATAGAGAGATAACACAGGGCATCTGCTCATCCCTGTGTGCCACACAATGTGACCGGTGCATTCAGAACGTCTACCTGTTGTTGTTGTTTTTGTGTATTTGTGGTTTGCCTCATTTTGACTGAAATCAAAAACTGTTTTTCAGAACTGACTCTCTGTGTTAGAGTGTCATCTGTTCCATCCAAAGTCTAAAATTAGAATATCCCTTAAAACATTTGTGATAAAACATTTTAATTTTATTTTATATAATATCATTTAATCATCATTTTATCATTATCATTTTATTTAATATTATTTAATTTAAACTTTTATTTTATTTTAGATTAAACTTTTATTTCAGTTCATTTCCTTGTTGTCTCCACTGGTCTCATAATAAGGTCTGGGTTCATAATAAATAAGCAGATCATTACTTCTGACAAAAATCATTTTTATGACACATTTTACACAGTTGGGGGGCATTTTCATGGTCTCCCACAAAGCTTATGTGTATGGCTTGCTTTATGGGACGACATGGGAATTAGTTTGCGTTTGTTAACCAATGCAATGATTGATTCTGCTGAGATATCGTCTGTCTGAGCTGGTGGTTTGAATGTTGGCTCACTAATGAGCCAGAGAAGCTTTAGAGCCACTCTATGATGAGTAATGTTCAATAAAACACGCTCTACTGAGGGTCTCACAGCACAGCACACTGAAAAAACCTTTACTGTGTATTGCACAGAAGCCGATAAAATCAGCATATGATATGGAGTTTAGGAAGTTGGATTCTAGTATGATGTGCTCCTCTAGGATTTTTAAAGCAATAAAATCTTTGGCAAATGTTTGTGAAAGACTGTGCTGGTTGATCAGCTTCACCAAGTTTTGTTGGTCCATGCACCAGTATCGGCGTTCATGCAGGTCTGCTCCACAAAGAGTACACATACTCTCACTCACGCATACACTTATACAATACTGTGAAGATGTGCATACACTACATGCATCATAAATATGCAAACATGTGTACACACTCATATATGCAATGCACACACAAGCTCAAGTATACATAAATGTGCACACAAAGGTTATTGCTTTTTCAGATTTGTTTTATTTTAATGCTAATGTCAGATTTACTTTACACGTCGGTGGTTTTAATAGTTGCATTTTTGGTTATTTTAGAATCAGTTTAATTTTTTTATGCATGACAAGCAGGAAGCTGAAAGCAGCAGTTTGTTTTTTAAGTTGGCGTGAATCTCAGCGGTCCAATTGAGTTCCTCAGTCTGGTGGTAGTTCATATTTAAATGCTATATATTTTGATATGACGTTTTATTGTAGTTTGTTTTATTTTGCACGCATGCAGATTGTGGTGTGTTATCATGCATGAAGGCTGTTCACACTCACAGACGCTCTGTCTGTCCTCCTGGTGTTGCTGCAGTATCAGATGAACTGCGGGGGGGTCAGCCATTGATTGGCCCGGTGAATCTTTCAGCCCAAGCGGAGGTTCGATCTGTATGGATTGTGGGTAGGCTGTGGGATGGGGGGTCTCTTATCGGGTGCAGAGTTACGGTCTTTTGTGTTTCTGATCATTAATCACGCTGTCACCTGGGTGTCATCCTGTCGGGCACTCCACACTCACACACACAGGTGTTATCCAGCAAAACCGACACAGAACAGAACATCTCTCTGTCCTTTTTGGCAGACCACACACATAAGCCTTGTGTAATCACTTGATCTGTCCTTGGTGTAGATCAGATAGTGAGCAGAGAAGGGCCGACCTGCCCTGTAGCAAAATGGCAACTCTGAGCGGATGCCACTTAATACTGTCCACAAGAAAAAATATATAGGCCTAATATAGGGGCAGACAAGACTTAAAGGGATAGTAGTGTACAATAAAACAGCCATGTCATCATTCACTCATTACTTGTATTTTATGTGATCAGATGCTCTTCACAACTGTTGAATTTTTTTAAAGAAAAATGATGTTCTTAAAAAGATATCAGGAAATTCCAAATGTGAGATGTCATGGGCAGTAATATCTTAAAAGGTCATGGAAAATCGAGGACGTTTCTGTAGTCGGTTAATAAGCTTCTAGTTTTATGTTGTTATGGACATGAGGTAAGATTTCTATTTGTTTTAAGTAAATTAAGTATATTTGGAGTTGAATTAACTATATGTTTATGCTTAAAATAATTATATAAAAACTTCTCTATATAATTAATCTATTTCAAATGTACAAATCTATTCTGATATTGTTCTCCCTGCACTGAAGAATTCATAAAAGTGAGCCCATTGTTCCCCGGTGGTGTTCTCATATTTTGAATTATGTTTTAGGATTAAAGTAAATGTCTGTAAACTTAAACGATAATGTACCAGCTGTTGTTGGGGTTTTTTTTCTATAAAAATTTGTTTCATACAGCATGGTTGCAATATTAATCTGTGGTATGGAAAAGAGCAGCTTTTTGAAAGTTAGTAGGGAATGATCACATAACTTTCAATGCCAAGTCATTAGAATTAGAATATATTTATTGTTCACCAAAAATGTATTCACTCTTTTCAAACTTCAATTTAAACCTGGCTCAAGCTAAAATATCTTTGTCTACATGTCAGTGGCAGGGTTTGCATTTTTGGATGAACTACATTTTTTAGCAAATTTATCCAACCATTCGTTTTTACTGTCACTACTGAGGTGGTGAAAGTGAGAGTTATTACTCACTCTTTTACTGAGCTGTAATATTCTACTCCTGTTCTCATGTGACCAGAATATTGGTCTTTTTAATTGGACCTGTAAGCCAGCATGTCATTTTGAGGGGTTTGTGCACTTTAAATGGAGGCTTTTGTCTGTCTGTGTGTGTGTAGGCCTCCACAGCTGTTGTGAGGTAAAGGGCAGCCCATCTTCACCCTGACGGGAAAATGCTGACGGTGCACGTGTCACGGAGTCAAGGTTACACGTCTGTGCGTGTGCTGGCATCACCCGTTTCTCAAGCAGAGCATTACTTATTTATAGCACCTATTTATTTGTCTAATAGGTTTTTATTCCTCTCTGACGACTCAGTGATCGTCTGGAATCCCTCAGAGACTCTGAGATCAATAAGTAGACAGAAGACAAAGACAAGGGCTGTGTGACACATGTCTTAACTCAGCACAGATGTGTGTGTGTTTGTAAATACTAGTGTTTTTTCACTTAATCGTTGTTTAGATTTAGTTTTTACCCAGAAGAAAATCGGATTGCTCAGATGTTGGTCTCTCATAACTCAGTAAACTCAAAAAGAGTTCTCCGTTTTATTTCTTTATAGGATTAAAGGGATACTTCACCCAAAAATAAAAGGTTTTCATCATCTACTCAATCTTGTTGTTGTTCCAAACCTCTATTGACTTTCTTCTGTGAAACACGAAAGAGGATATTTTGAAGACCATTTCAACAGTCTTTGTTTATACTTTTAAAGTTAGTGGGATCCAACATGGATCTGGATCATTTAGTCTTGGAATTTGGTGAGGAATGTTTTGAGCTCGTATTGGGATAAATTCTCTCTTCAGGAGCTTTCAAATGACATGATCCATTGTTAGTAGACAACTACTTGCTTTTGTTTTCTTTTTTTGCAGCACAATCAATACTTTTATTCACTATGGATGTATCAATTGATCCAATAATTGGTGCGGCACAGCACGTTGAAGGATGAAGGATAGATGTACAGTCAGTTCAGGCATTGTTTTTTTCTGTCGCTCACTAAACATCCGTCCAAAACAATTGTTTGGTCACACAAAATCTGGAAGGTGAGATTTGTGGGACATTAAAACATCCGGTGGGTCATCCGTTGCCACATGCACTTTTTCAAGCATTTTTTTTTGTGTGTTGGGAGTGTGTGTACGCAACCACCATACAATGATAAAGATCCACAGGTAGTTTTATTAAATTAAAAGAAGAATAAGTTGCCTCTTCTGAAATCAAGCCATTCTCGAATGCATGTTGGTGTGGCATCACTCCCACAATAGTTGATTGACAGCAGCGTGTCACACAGACTGAACTGGTGTGTTACCTCAGACCCTCCCTGAGTGAGCCGTCATCAGACCAAGACGCAGAGACAAGCAAGACTCCTAAGAGATTGAGGTGTTTTGTTGTTGAATGTATTCATGAACATAGCAGTAGTCATTTACTCCCAACATCTGAGTGACTGAAGGATTAACGTTACCTTTGGTTCTGAAAGGAAACGCCCCCTTGATCAGCTGAAATGAGTTTATGTTCACGCGAATCATTCATGATCCAGCCTCACCTACAGAAGCAGTGAGTATTATGTCTTTTAATGAATCTTTGCAAATCGCCTTTTCCTAACAATGTGCTAATTAGCAAGTTTCACTATGAATATGGCTAAAACAAGATCCTCTGAGAGCGTCTCGGAAAAGAGGGGCGGGGTCAGCGGAGCTCGTGAAGATTTAAAGGGGAAGTACACAGATCTGAGTGATTTCTAAAGAGCTGTTTTTGACAGGGTAACATTAGCATTTTTTAAACTATCTTTTAGGAATTTTAAAGCAAACTATGTTACAAACTTTCCATTGAGATCCTAAAGAATCATACTAGCTTGTGGGAAATTAGTTTTGTATGACTCCTTTAAGACAGACTGCACAACTATCCTTCACATCCTTGATTTTATTCATTCAATATGCCTCCTACTTGAGTGTGGTCTAAAAGATGTCCCATTTATCATTTGGTGATTCTGAAGGATGATCATTTGTAGCTATCACGGATGCTGAATGACTGCCTGACAGTCTGTGCAGCAACCAAAGTGTGAACTGCCAACACGACTTTATCTCAATCTCTGTATAAAACTTTTTTTTAATGAGAAAGAAACTCTCAGAGTGCACCTTTAATCTTATTGCTGTCTAGAGTAAACAACTGAGATATTATAGAGATCTCATTTGTGGTTTTCTTTCCTCCGGGTGGCTCTCATTTACACACTGATGTGTGAATAGATACTTTAGACTCTTTCACACTTCTCACTCCGTCTCTTATCACATCTTAATTTCTCTGCTGACGAGTGTTTCTCTCCCAATCTCTGACATCACCTCTCTACAAGTCTCCTCTCTTCCCACAGCGCTTCTGAGAATGCGCCCCTTCCATATTGATTTCCCATCAGTCAGTGGGCCACTTTGGGGTTCGGCCCAAAAGAATAATCCCTGTGTCGAGGGCCAGAATAAGTAGCGAAATTGATGGCAGAGAGGGATCGATTGTCTAGCGCTGGCCTTTGTCCGCGTTCGTCTGCAGATCCTGTAGCATCAGAAACCCGTAATGAATCCCTGCTCTGAGAATTTCAATACTGATGAAGATGTTTCTGCTGACGGCAGATTTGTCATTCACATGCTCCCTCAGGTTTGCTTTGGAGAGAATGAATTTAAGGCTTAAATAACCAGATATTAGGTGGTTTGGTTTTTCTGTTTTTGATAGTGATGTACAATGAAACGGTTAAACAAACAAGCATAGGTTATCTCTGAAGTCAAGTGTGTTATTGACGTTAAAGTATGAAGGACGTTTCAGTGAGTAAGGTAATTATCATGGATATGTTTATGCGTCATTCCCAGGAAATGGTGAGGAATACTTTAACTTTTCTATAATAAAATAATTTTGATGATTGCTTTACTTTTTTTTTCACCTCAGGCCCACATAGCCACAACTGCCATAGACATAGAGACATAGAGGGGCCATCCTCTGCCTCCAAACTAACCTCCTATCCTAAATATGTGGCTATATCCAGAGATACACGGGTAAGAGGTATATAAACCTGTATTAGAAAATGGATCAATCAACACTTACCTAAACCAAAGTATATAGCCTTTTAAATACTTTTTATGTCAATTTGAGTTGAGTGTAAATCTTATTTAACAAGGCACTTCACATTTTGCAGATATTCCTTTAATTAAAAAAGGTGCATGTAAAAGCTTTTAATGAAATAATCAAAATACCACTGAAGTAATAGTAACTTGCATTTATAACAATACAAATACATGTTTATATATTATATTGATATATATTATATTTGATTGCATATAAGGTTTTTAAACTGTTTAAAAATCTGTGAATATAGCCTTACAGAGTACTGATAGTTATTTAGTTTACAGTTTATAGTTTACATGGTTAAAAACAGATCAAGCCATGCATGCCTAAATGTTTGAGTATGACTTCATGAATTCAGCCATCTTTAAATTGATATTAGAGATAACAGCCAGCAGGTGGTGTAGTCTGAAGATGCAGCACTCTAGCTAATGTGATCTGATGGGAAAGTGAAATAAGTGGGTGAATTTAAAGCCATGCAAAGCCTTGTTAGTGTATTTGTGGCAGCATACTCTCCAAAGCAATCAGCGATAGTGAGATACTCCAGGTTAAATGCAAGTTAAGATCTATTGACAGCATCTGCGGCAATTACCACGTAAATGAATCAAACAAAAATAATAACACACTTGCTATGGAAGTGTAAGTTAAAGTCGTTTGTGTGCTATCCGGTATTATTTTCACCCTCAAATACTATCGATCGAGCTTAACTTGTATTTAACCCAGAATATTTCTCATTTTAATGCTGAAGCGGTGTATTTCACATCATGCCTTACTCTATAAGTTCTGCACAATTAGACTTGACAACTAATTTAATCTGGATCCAGTGGTCTGACACAGACCTTGGTCCAAAGCTGACACATGCTATGATATACCGCCAACGGGCCCAGACAGACAGCGGGCTTTTAGTGTATTAACACACATTAGCACGTACCTCAATACAGAGTCTTACTCAGCCCTGAGCTGCCAACAGCACAAATTGAGCTGGATTTTTTAAAGCGATTGACCTGTCGATTCAGCGAGTGAATTATGGGTGGTTTTATTACCTCACAGACCTTTCAAACAATGCAGATACCATTTTGGTCTAGAGGAATTAGGCTCATCGAATGGCACCGTTAGCTAGGGGCGTCAAGAAGACAAACGAATACAGAAGTTTAAGCCAGGTCCCTTTCCACATGGAAAAGGTGTCTAGAGACATCTGATAAGACCTTTAGCTCAAAAATAATGATCACCTCTGTTTTAAAGGCAGAGAGTTTTAGAGGCTTTCTCCATTTTTAAAATGAAGTCAATTATTCAGCCTTAAACCGTCCGTCTGGCCCGGGTCTTTCAGTTAAGCATGCGTTCGTACTGATGTCATGGGTATCCAATTAAGCTAGCCGGGGGAGACAGGTGCTCGCTGCTGCTCTCTCGCTCCCTTGCTTCCCCATTACAGCGTAAAAAAGTCGGAGAGGAGGATGTCTCAGGTGGACTGACCTCCCGACCTGGTGAGGAAGGGGAACAGTGCTTTCATGAGCCCTAGAGCCCAGAAGTACCTGTGGGTTTTGAATTGAGTGTGTGTGTGCAAGAGAGGAAGATTAAGAGAGGTAAAGAAATAGAGAGAGATAAATCACAAGGGAGGAAGAGAGAGAGAGAGAAAAAAGAGGCCAATTCAGTGACTTTGGTTTTCTTGTTTTTATATTTATGGGGTGCACACTTGCACATTTATCAGTATATTGTCACTTACACTTTTATATAGATTGCCAGTATTTGTCAAATATCAGTGGCCACACACACAGAAATGATCTGTTAGTGACTACCGCATTTAAATGCTTGAAAGAATACTCTATAATAGCCTATATTCATTCGCTCCAGAATGCCATAATAACATCTAATATCTAGTTGATAATTCATGTGCTGTTTGGCATCACATCTTTATCTTTCCTCCATTGCAGCACAAACACAGCACGAGCAGTGATTTCTGATTTCTCTTTTGAACAGTTTTTTTTTGTAACAAGTTAGCCATAATGATCTGCTTTGAATATGATTGACTGAATTATTCAGTGACGAGTTTAACAATCTAATCATAATTTTTAATATTTGCTATTTTATTGATTAGCTTTTGTCATACGAGGTCATTGAATGGCTTAAATGGGACTAAAACTTGTAAACTTGTGTAAAGTCCTAACTTGTAAGTATGAGCAATAATATTAGGGATGCTTGCCTTTGCACCATTAATTGTTCTTTTGTCTGTGTCTAATATTGCAGCAACAGTGTTGGGAGTAACGCGTAATATATTACTTTTTGCTGTAACGCAGTAGTGTAAGGCATTACTAATCAAATTTCAGTAATATTTTACTCGTTAC
>JAUYWG010000050.1:19706205-19718644 GCA_034779775.1 Enteromius afrohamiltoni
TTAAGCTATGAGCAGCACTTTTTCATGTCTGCATACATGAATGTGCATGGAAGACTCTTAAAACTGTAAGTACAGTACTGTTTTGCGATGTACACATGTGTGAACAGGTGTGTATGGACAGGTGTGTGCCGTCTCTGGCAGTGGGCGGTGCTGCTTGATGCCTGTGTGGAGCTTGATAGACATGCTTGAGTTGCACAGACAGCTACATCAGAGCATGCTGGGAATACAAAAGACAGTGTTATTCTGACCTTAAAGCATCAGTCAGTAGTGAAATATATTGAGGTATTTATATTATATACACACCCGTTCATTTTGGTGGGTTTTACTGTGAAAACCTGGCAACTCTGACTGTAAATGCAACTTAGGTGAACATAAAAAAAAACATCTAGAAAATTAAAATATTATGACCAAAATCACATCGCATTTCCGAAGCGAGAAGTTCCCAGGAGAACTGTAAAGAGCATTACTGTTTGAGCCTCTCTCTCATCAGAGAGCTGTAACTCGGCTGACAAAGAGCTGCCTTAATGGAACGTTTGCCACTTGTTAGCTTGAATCGACTTTCTCTCTTTTACACACATGCTCTCTCACTCTCTCTCTCTCTCGCTCAGTTGCCGTGGCTGCAGGACTCAGCCATCCACTTTTGATTTATCTGCTGTTTTCACATCAACAGAAGCTTCTCCCTGGTGCCTCTGATGAGGAGGCTGTAACAGGGACCGCCGCTGCTCTCCGGAGGAGTAGCACTGTGCCGATATCTCTCTGATACCTGGCCATGCCGTTCAGCGACAACTCTCGTCTCCTGTGTCCAAATTGGATTTCAGCTGGAGCTAGAGCGCGTCTAGAGAGCCGCTTGGCTGTGGTGGTAGTAAATATTCTGGAGTAACTGGGTGGGATGAAAAGATCAATATTGTGCTGCTGAACCTGGGATTTCTTGTCTCATCTTCTTCTGGCATTAAAGTAGCAGCGCGCAGCTTGTAGCGACACCTCTGAAGGGTTCAGGAGCATCTTGGCTGGAGATGCAGCTGGATGTGATGTGAAGCTGCGTGTGGATCTTTCTCTCTGGAGACGCACTGGAATGAGGGCAGGGCTGGTGTTACCTATCACCCTCCTGCTGCTGGGGGTCTGGACGGCGCTCGGGCTTGGCTGGGATGGGGAGAAGCCAGGGCGTAAAAAGGGTGGGTGGAGATGGAAAGGGGACAGGTCTCGTAAGTAACCGTCCTGCTCTTAATCACTTCCTTTTCTTCTTCAGCACATAAGGACGGCTTGAGTCCCACGCACATTTTGGAGCGTTTCCGTGGCCTGTTTTTGCAGCGGTTTTCTTTGAATCTGTTCAATGTCTTCAGTTGATCATATGTGTCTTCTGCTATTGCATCCAAAGTACATTTAAAATCCCTGAGTTAATGTTAGGATATTATTACAATTTATTACACACTTTTCCTGCAATTTAATTGAACGAATGAAACTGCAAAAGTGCAGATATTTATTTCAGTGCTGAAGCGTTTCACTCTTTGTATGTTTGTATTTTCATTGGCAGAGGACACTATAATTTATTTAAAAGTTGCAAATAAAACAAATTACTAAAGTAGTACTTACAAAAAAGTCTTTGTACTTCAAAAATCATACTTTTTCGTAAATATGCAAGTTAGACATTTTTGAGTGAAAATTATTTCTGCATTTTTTAAAATGCTTTTGAAGAAAGTGTGCTTACCTTGCCTGCATTTATTTGATCAAAAACACAGTAAAAAAACATAATATTATTACAGTTTTCTATTTCAATATATTTCAAAACATTATTTATTCCTGTGATGCAAAGCTGAATTTTTTAGCATTCAGTATCACATGATCCTTCAGAAATCATTTTAATTTACTAGTTTATTATTATTAGCGATGTTGAAAAAAACTAACATTATTTTTACGTTTTTATTGGCATTTTAGAGCATAACATTTATTTTTTGTAAATTTGTTATTTTTGATAAATTTAATGTGCCTTTGCTGAATGAGAAGTATAAATGTATTCTTGTCCCCTATACTGTATATTTAGTTTTTACGAAAAACTAAATTGGGTTGTAAATAGCAATTCACTCTGACTGTATTCAGCTTTACAAATGAGGTATTACACTCCTCATTGAATGTTTTATGACAGATCATCAGTACAGAACCAAACAGAGCAGTCTGTTGCCCTATACTCTCCTCGTGCTCTTGTGAGTGATCAGTGATGAGCAGCGTGTGAGAGCCCAGTAAAAGCATGCACACTTAAGACGTCCATTAGTGATGTTTGGATGCAAGTGCAGGGGATAGAAGGCCTGTACTTATCATCAGAACTCTATCAACTCTTAGGATTGTCAGTAGACTCTTTGTGGTGCCTTTGATTGACTGCCAAAAAGTGCGTTGAGTGATCTGACTCTCAGCCTCTTCTAGAGATACTCTTGTCTAGCAGATGGCATTTTAATATTAAAAGTTGAAGTTATCGCATGCATAAATATTCAGTTATTTCAGTGCCTCATCCAACAGCATTACACATATTGGTCCTGTTATGAATTTGTGCGTGGACCAAATGTTCTCTGGTCAGTGTTACTGGCTTGCATATGTGTGTTAGCCGGAGGCTCTATAAATCATGTGCTAGTTACTGTCTGTGTGGCTCAATGTGGTTTGAGTTGTTTGAGTTTCAGCATTGGGGTTCCATGTGGTTTCACACTTGCGACCATCTGTTTCTTGACCTTTTCTCTCTGTGAACTATGATGGTGTGAAAGCAGAGTCAGGTGCTCGTTCATTCACAGGTGCACGTTGGAGATAAGCAGAGGAGTTTTATCGTCGGTTTTGCTTAGTTGTACGTGGTTCACTTAGAGTATCATTTGCTGTTTTAACAGACCAGGAGGTCAAGGAGGTTTCGTTTAAGACTTTCTTCCTTATGTTGCAAAATAACAAGCATTTGTTGGCCAAATTACAACAAAACAGATGGCACTTTAAAAAAAACAACAACTTTTTTTATGAAGTTTACAAAATGCGTTTTCTGTCCTCTATCCTGTGTAGATTCTATATTTGGAAAATGTAAAGCATAAAGCGAGATTCTGTACAGATATTTTAATGTGGTATGCAACGTAATTAGAGAATGCATAAAGTGTTTTCGTCATATGGATTTCAACCAGCTCAACTCACATTTCAACCTTTGAATTAAGTACTTTAGAATAGGTAACACTTGTTAACTATTAACTACGAATTCCCCCTCAATAAATTCTTAATTTGCTGCTTATTAATAGTTAGTAAAGTAGCTGTTAAGTTTAGGTATTGTATAGGATTAGGGATGTAGAACAAGGTCATGTAGAATATTAATTGGCACTAATAAATGGCTATTATTGCTTATAAGCAACTAATAGGTGTAACCGTAAAATAATGTGTTACCTGTACTTTTAATATAGTGGCAATGGCACTATAAAACTAAATGTGTATATTATATATGTGTCTGTTGAAAGCGAGGCAGGCCAACTTTTAAACACAAGAATGTCAAAATAAAAGCTTGACTTTAACTTGAGCTTGAGATGCAGCACAAAATGCTCATAACTGTTACAATCCTTCAAATAAAGATCTTATAGAGTAGTGGCAGAAAGATTAGTAATTGAAAATGAAGTGCTGTATGATATTACAAAAGAAAACATCATATGTGTGACATTTATCAGTGGTGTTCCTCTGGGATCTATCTTCGGCCCATTTTCATTTTGATTTACCACAGTGTTGTTTTCTACTTTATAAGCCGACTCTCTTTTACTAATGGCTACACTATAGCAGAGAGCTTTTGAAAATAAAATGAGCATCCTTCCATTACCTATCAGTGTTCAGGAAGTGGTATCTGATGTGCGGTGTAATGATGCTTGCTCATAAAAACCTCCATTTAGTTGCACATGCTCTGTGCTGCAATTACATGCATGAGCACAGCTCACCTTTAAAAGTGATAACGTCAGCCGTGCTCAGCAACTGGGCAGGTCACTGTCATAACCTGTAAGTAAACTCAAATGCATTGTTAACCAGATGAACACAAACACAATTCTGGATTGTGTTTTATACGAGGACAAACAGAAAGCGAAAAGAGGACGAGGTGCTTTAGGAAAGTTGAGCGGACGTGATAAATAAAACAAACATGCTGTCAGGTCTTGTTTAGACAACAGAGTGAATATTTGGTCTTTCTGCTGGAGCATTCTGTCTAAAGCGAGGTGGATTTTATTTCCCTCGGTGGCTGTTGTATAAATGTGTCATTTCAGTTATGCTGAAGAACAACATTAATGCAACCGAATGAAGAAACGGACACGATTATGTTTGTGAAGGCTCAGGGAATGTGTTTGCTAAAGAGAGAGAGGATAAAAGCATGTCTATTCGACTGGCTCTCTTAAGGTTGTCTATATAATGTCTTGCATTACTGAGTCCTTCAAGCTAATGTATCTAAATGTATACCTATGAAAGCAGACACTTTTTATTTTTACACTTTCACTACGTTCTTACTCATGAAATCAACCTGAAATACAAATTTGAATGTTAGAGAAGTCCATGTTCCTATTTAGCTGTAGTGTGATGGGTAATATGTGCGCTAATGGCATATTTAAGCTGTTCAAGCTGTTTAAGTATGTTGTCACATCCTGGTTCTAATTTTCTGTGTCTCTGTGTTGTAGAATAAAGTGAGCATATTAGTTTTTTACTCAAACGTTTGGAGTTTGAGTAAAAGAAATGCATACATTTATTTAGAAGTTATATTTAAAATTGATTAAAACAATTACAAGACACTTTCTATGATGATTAATAATGTTTCAAATAAATTATAAAAACAAAATAACCTTTCTGTTCACCAAAGAATCCACCAAAAAAATACTACTAATAATAATAAAAAAGCTTTGGCAAAACAGATAGTAATTTCAAATTCAGTCATTTTCATCAAATTTTAGTAATACTGGATAGTATTTGTATTATGTATTTTGTATCCCAAATTTTTGTTGAAATAAAGTTTATTTTATGTACTTCACATCATTTTTTTTTTTTTAATTAAAGTAAAAGTATTCACTTTTTATTTCTTTTTTATATGAAAGTCACATTAAAACCTCCTTGGTAAATTCCTTTTTTTTTGGGATGTATTTTGTGTATAAATTTTATTTTTATATTTTCTCCTTTTTCTCTGATTTTAAATCTTAAAATATGAACAACAAATTATGTATTATTTGATAATAGCAATAATAATAGTTACTATTATTATTACAATTACAAATACTACTACTACTCCTACTATTACTACTACTAATAATTATTATTATTATTTACATAAAGTGAAAGAATGAACCATTTCAATATATATACAGTAGTGCAAAAATGGTTTATTTTCAAATTTTGTTAAGCTTGGATGTTATGTCAACAGTCAACCAACAATTATGTTGGTTGACTGTTTGATTTGATATATGAGACATGATATGTGAAGAAAGCAAATAGAAATCTAAGGTAAATATAATTTATTGACGGCAATTTATTTTTGGCCCATAATTAAAGAACCCCCCCTGTATATGTAACCTTATCATCATTTGAATTTGTATTCCTTTATGTGATGGTGTCGGTGTGCCTTAGCAGGTGTGAGCGGTGTCTTGTCTTAAATATAGACAATGTGCATTAGAATAATAAAGACTTGTGCGATAGGCCAGCTGCTAATTAAAATAAGGACCCAGATGCACCGTCTCTCATTTAGAGGTCACTGTTCATGTCTGCTGCTCTTTCTCTCCCAGTCTCTCTCTCTCTGGGCTCCAGGAGGTTTGAGGTGTCTTTAATTAGCTAACAATGAGCTGTGAATCTCAATTACTGTACGCTCCACAAGGTCAGAGCTCAGAGCGACTTACCGACGAAGGGCAGCGTATCTGAACCTCGCAACATCTGTGGAACCAATTCGCTTTTGGACAATTGAAATAAAATGGGTTTTTGAATGCAATTACTTTTAATTTATCAGATTACCTTGGAAAATCGTAGATGCTAGCATTGTGCTCTGTGTGATTTCCTGTTGTAGACAGCATAGACGTGTTGTTACTGATATATCAGACTCAAAAGTCCCTACTCACTCAGAGTGCTTTTTAATAGCTGGACTCTCTCTCACGCTTTTCACCGAGAGGAATGTGACCTCGGAGTTAGCGGGTTGTGAATCATGGGAGGAATTGAAACTTTCTCGGGCAGGAGCGAAAAAACAGGTGGAATACGAGGATGAGAGACAGCCAATAAATTAAAGGTTCTGAGAGGCAGTGCATTAGGAAAAGGGGGGCGGGGGCTCTTGGGATCTGATAGGGGTCATAAGGTCATAAGTCTGCTCAGGAAAGAATTGACAGTTAAAAGCAGATCAGGGAGTCCTTTAAAGGAGATTTCGCTTTTACTTTACGGTCCCTAGGTGCCATCGTATTGGCACACATATGGACACAAGTATGGAGTGTACACACATGCACACTGCCACTTTACCGGGGGAGAGAACTGCTCCTCAGACTGCTATCATCATAATATATCATAGTTTTAAGTAAAATAAGAAGACTGGCTTATAAAGGTTGATTTGTGATTAGACAACTTCACTTTGTTGTTTTTTGTTTTCTTTAAATGGCATCAATTGTTATTATATTCAAAAACCATATCCATGTATACAAAACAACAGCTAACTAACACATCAAAACAATAAAAACATAACATTATTAAAAACAAAAACACACACACACACACACACACAAATATATATATATATATATATATATATATATATATATACACACACAGTACTGTGTCCACAACTCTTAAGCCACTAGTATTTTCACCAACATAAAAAAAAAGGGTTTAAGCCCTCTATTTTGCAGTTTGCGCAAAATATTACATGGACATTATTAACATTAATTTTGTCATCAATTGTAATAATTCAGTGAGATTCATCCAGTCTGTCTGGAACAGAACAAACAGAACTGTGGAAACGTCTTCAAGATGAAGAAAAAAAAAAACTACCTGGAAAGCTACAGTACTGTTCAAAGTTTTAGACACTAAAAATGCTGTAAAATGACTTTCTGTGAAAAACTTCATTCCAGATTCCAATAATCTCACTGCATTATTACAATTCATGACAAAAATAATGTTTGGAAATATAAACCGCAAAAGATAACTTATCCTTTTTATTTAGTTATATATATATATTAATGCTTTTAGCAGGGTGTTTATCAATATATTGGTTATAAAAAAAGAAATTAAGCAATTTAGAAATACAATTAGGAAACTAGTTGTTGTGTCATTTTCTATCACGGTGCAGAACAGTGTTATTTTAGTAAAACTGAGACACTCTTAAAGTTTTTATTAATATTCAGAATCAGTACTCATTTTTAGATTTTATGTTTTCAGTAAATGTTTTAGTAGTTTTGTGCGTGAATGTTTGTTTGTTTTTGGCCATGTAGTTATTATTCTTTCCACCCCTTTTTTTCTTTTAGTGAATTTTTTGTTCAAAATATCAGTGAAAACAACAAAATAAAAAACACAGGGTTAATATTACTTGAGATGAAGATTAGTCTTGACGTGCTACATCTGTGAGACTAGGGGCAGTATACTTTTTACATCAAGGTTTAAAGATAAAGTAAGTAATCTTAAGTACTGAGATCAAAATATTGCTCTCAGGTTGAGAAAATAGTGATACGATTCTTTGCAGATGCAAATTTGTCTTCCTTTTCAACAGGTAAGCCTGGTTAGGTCACTACCTTATTTACATGAGCTTTTTTAGATATTCGCTAAGTATTACTGGCGGGATGGTTAATGCAGTGGTTCCCAAAGTGGGGGTCACGAGAGGATTTCCAAGAAATCAATTTTTTTTTTAACTATTATAAATAACATGTTTTATGTTATTAATAGTTACATTTAAAAAACAAGCAAACTTTCAAATTCAAAAACCATCAGCCTATCAAATTTCTATTCGTTTGATCGCGACTCCTGAAGTGATTACGACAGATCAATCAAAGCGTCAGTAGCAGCAGATCAATTTACAACACTTTCCGACATGTGCACGTAACGTCTAGGTAATTTTCATCTCTTTATGCTTAGGATATTATTTTTGTTGAAATGAAACGTTGGTTAATATCGACCAATGTGCACCGTTGTGCACGACATTTGTATATTTTAACCACTTCTGAGGATAGTGGGGGTCACCAGTCACTGGCACGGTTATTTTGGGGGTCGCGAGCTGAGGAGTTTGGGAACCCCTGGGTTAATGGAATAAGAAATCATTATTTTGTTAGTTAGTCAAATCTAAGAGACCGTACTGTACTCAGAAGCTGTTAAAAAGCTTTTCAGTTGTCTCTGGAAGACGAGTTATGTTAGAGAACGATTACCACCATTGTGTCTCTGAAATCGTAATAGTTAAGGAGCAATGCTAGCTGTCATAATCCTTCTAGATTACTGGACGGTCCCGCATAATTAGATGCTCAGATTTGTAGTTTCAGGACACTAGGCCTTTTATTATGATATACTGTAGAATTCTGAGCACACGCCTAAATCTGCTTCAGGAATAGAGCGGTGCCGTTTTTACGAGGAACAATTGGCCACAATAAGGAACGGACGGGCATGACTGCCATTTATGTTCAACTTTATGGCAGAAAAGACTTCAGATGGTTTGAGTCTCTTAACGTTCTGTGATGTCATAATGAAGTGTAAAGTGACATGAAGTAGCGATTCTGGTTTCCACAGAGGAAGCGTTTTCATATTGGGAATATTTGCGTGCGAGTGAAAAAAACCTCAGTGGCTTTGCAGAAGCACGAGACGAGTCTGAAACCAACACGCAAGCTTCCTCAAATGCTCACAAAGAAGTTAAAACTGCTTGGAAGGCAGTTTCCCGGACAGCTTATTTTGAGATGGTGTAGATATAAGGAAATGAATGGCACATCCGTTCGGCTCCTAATGCGGCTGATGAAGACGGACGCTTCACGGACACTCTGATTCTAATTAACATGCTAATTGGAAATTGGAAGACAAACAATGGGAGGTGTGCGAGTTTTTGCCATGGCCTCTCTTTTGTGCTGTTCTAGAAAGAGAGACAGGCGGAAATAAAGCTTTTGTTTTGGCCCATTTCTAATGCAGTGGCTCGAGTGTCAAAATTGTGGCTGTCGACTGGAGACAGATTTAAATAATTGCGAGACAATTTAAGAAATAAATGAAAGAAGGTTATCTGAATGAACGTCTGACGCTAAATATAATGAGTTAGCGTTTGCAGTAACGTTTTGTATTTTTCTGAGCTTGCACGATGGGTCAATAGGTAAGTATTTCAATTGCACTGTAGTTGCTAGCAGTGATTGGTTTAGAGGAAATAATTAGCATATTTTCCACTGTAGCATTTTCAATGTGAGAGACATTTTGAGTATTTTGAGACTATATTATATTTTTATTTAGTTATTAGTCAATTTTATTTTATTTTTTATTAGTTAATTTTTTACCTTCATGTTGTTGTTTTTTGTATTAGTATGAAATATATGTATATTACATTAGTTATGTTTTGTTTTATTTAATTTTTATATTTAGGATGAAATGTAAAGGCATTATATAGTTACATTTCAATTTGTGACCATTCCAGGTATTATATATTTTATTTTAGGATGATCATTAGTTTCATTGATTCATTCATTTATCTTTCTTTCATTTGTTCCCCTTCTCTCTCTCACACACACACACACACACACACACACACACACCAGTTGTCAGTAGTGTTCAAATGCAGTCCAGATCAGATCGGTTCCAGAGTGTCAGGGCCGCACTGGACGCATTAGTGATGGCTGTTGGCCATCAGGACACTCTTCTTTCATCTGTTTTCTTCAGCCATATGAAAGTAGCAAAAATGTTGCCAGTGTCATATTTGATTTGCGTTTCAACAGATTTAGTGTCCTGAAAAAACATAATGCATTATAGACCCCATCACGACCATGACCGGTGCTTCAAGATTTTGTTTTGAGAGCTGTGTTTACTAAAAAATAGAAAGAAGCCGAGTGAATTGGGTGTATAACTAGTCAACAACCACCAATAAATAGAAGTGTTGCTTTATTTATTTGCTATGATATACATGCTATTATAAAGTAAATAAAAATACTTTTTTCCATTAGTATGAAATGTGCATTTATCATTTCAGTTATATCTTTAGTATCTCAAATCTTTTTATTTTGTTTTATGATGATGAAATATATGTACAGTAGTTACATTTATTCAAAATTATTCCAGGCGTTGCAAAACATTCTAATTGTAAAAATAATAACAATAAATAAACATACAGCTATAATTAAATATAGCTGTAAGATATTTATAATATAACTCAGTGACCGCTCTAAAAGCATAAACCCAATTTTACTGTAAAATATTTACTGTGATTTTTAAACCCATTCAGCTTTTTCAAATGTATCACTAAAAATGTGTGCATTAGCCCGGGAGATGAAGTGAATATGTGCTGAATTACAGTAGAGCCGAAGTTAACATCTGTTTTGTGATGACACCGTAACTCATACTGGAACCGTCAAGGACACATAATACTGTTGTTGTGTGAAAGCAGGGATATGAAGAAGTGAGTTTTGTAATCATACATGGGTTAAAAGAGGTCTCATAACCTGAAGCATCACATCACATTGTATCGCATCCTGCATGTCAGCTAAAAAACTGACATACTTTTTTCCTAATATTTTCTAATGAGATGCGTCTCATTCTGATGAAATATTTCAATTTGTTTTATGACCTGTAATTATGCTGTCAACAGTCCCTTCAGCAAAGACTCAAGTAGAAACAAGTTCAGGTTTGATGATGTGATGGGCTTAAATGAGCGTGATGACAAAAGAGCCTTTTGAAAATACATCATTGTTTTGTTTAGTTTTTAGACAATAAGCTTTCTGAGTTTTGACAGATAATAGAGGGAAAAAGCACAATAATGCATAACTCTAATCTAGAGTGACCTGTCAGCTTTATATTTCAGTTTTAGGCTGTGTTATAGACAGTAAAGTACAACCTCAGCAACATCAGGTTTATCCAGGAACTGCAAATCATTCGTAACTCTTAGAAATGTGCTTCTACGTCTGTAATCACATCATAGGACTCTAAATACTTCTAAGTAAGCAAAAGTTGCATTTTGCTTATTGAATAATTCCAAAATATTTAATTAAGACTGGAAAATAAGCTACATATTTGTATTTTAGTGGCCAGAAATGTTATTTTATTTTTTATTTCAATATGCATGCATTTTAAAGACATAAAACACACACACGGCCTCCGGTCCATTCGATTTTTAAGCTGTGTTGTGAACAGTGAAGTACTAAGTTGCAGCTTCAGCAGCGTCAGGTTTAAATGGGAAGTACAGGTCATTTATAACTCTTAGAAATACACTTAGAGTCTATAATAAATCAGGTCATCGTGGGATATTAAATACTTGTGAGCAGACCGCAATCCCTCAAAAACCCCTTCAGAAATTCTGCACATCCACATCACTTCTGTTTGTCTTTTGGCTAGTTTTATTGTGTCGCTAAAAGGTTATGTGCAATAATATTTTACAAGCGGTAAATTTTAGGTTTGATGTTGATGAAATTGTTAATCATAATTGATATCATTTGTTTCATAAAGCATAATTTAAGCTTTCCTGATCGCCCACAAACGTCTTCCATCATCCACTGCCCGAGAGCATAAAGCATTTATGCAGTGTTGATATACAGCGAATTCTTTACAAAGTAAATCTTTCAGTAGGAATTACGCCCACTCTATCCCACAGTCCCCTCGGGTTAAAGATGGCAATTGCATTTAACAGCGTCATTCTCCTCCAGCCAAGATCTGTAAGAGAGGAGCCTGAGATGTTGTTTAGGTGCTGTTTTGGGTCTTTTCTCAGGTTTAGTTGCTCTAGAAGGGATGCAAATAGTGCTGTTGTTCTGTGGTGTGAGAGAAATGTATATAGAAATGTTTTGTGCATGTAAGTGTGTAACCAAAAAAAAAAAAAAAGTGTGCGCATGTGAATGTTTGTTTGAGAGTCTGGAAAAGGCAGATAGGCTCTTGCTGTTTGTTCAGCTTGCCTGACTCTGCATCAGATGGCTGCTGAACTGTGACCAAAGCTTTCAGCTGAAAAATCACACTGTAATTATTCTTCAATTGGTGAATAATTGAATGAATTTCAGTATACTTTTTTTTCTCTACGTGACCATTTTCAAATCATAATTGACTGTTCAGGGGCAGTTTATGAAACACAAAAAAATTGATAAATTAAATTATATGTATTTATAAAATAAATATATAATTAATTGTGATTAATCTCATCTAAAACCGTACTATGTTTATTTATTGTGTATATATTCAGTATATATATTTTTAATTATTTACGTGTGTGTATATATCGATATGTACAGTATGTATGTGAGTGTGTGTGTGTGTATGTATATATATATATATATATATATATATATATATATAT
>JAUYWG010000051.1:18536-34658 GCA_034779775.1 Enteromius afrohamiltoni
ATTTAAAGCGGTGTACACAAAGGCAGCATAAGAGATGAACTTTTGCAGAGCACGCGTGTTCTCTCTCTCACACACACCTGGGTTTCTGACCGTCTGTAGGTGGCAGTATTGTCCAGCCAATCGAGCTGAATCTCCTCCTCTGTGATGGTCAGGCTTTGTCTTGTGATGGAAGTATGACCCCAATCACGATCATAGTATTTCCTTCAAATGCTCCAGTGTTTCTTGTTTTATGGCGTTGGGAGGGGATCGCAGCACAGACTGCAGACGTCTGTTTGTTTTTCACTTCGTGTTGCTTTTATTCTCCGCTGATAAACTTTTTCAAAATAAAGAATTGACAAGCTTTTTTAAATAGCGATGCATTATATTGGAAACTAAAGATTCATGGATGTATTTATTAGATGAGTGTGTGTAGATGAAATGATTAGGGGAGGAGCTGTCTGGAGGGGATTGATTTCTGCTTCGCTGTAGATCAGAAACACTCTGAAGGTATCATTCAGCCTCAGCATTCAACTTATTTTAATAATCAGTTAAAAAAAATACACATCAGTAATTGTATATACAAAATGTAAAAATATTTTAGTGTCATAAAGTCTGCCTAATCCTCAGCTACACTGAAAGATCTAGTATTTCCCTTGAGAAGAGGAGTGCTACATTAGGGTGTAAACATCAGCTATATTCATCTTCAGTGTGTCCCGGATGAGGCTGATATCTCTCTCCGTGGCCTGCTGTCCATCCTCAGACCATGAGTCATGTCTCTGTGTTTGAAATGGTAGACGGCAGTGATTGTTGCTGTAGCAATCCCAGCTCGGAGGCGGCGGCTTGCCGTTCTGACCTTTCACCTCGGCCTAATAACCGTCAGCTCCCTGGGTTGTAGCGTGGACTGGTGGCTTTGATCAGTTTATATCCACATGTGTGGGGTTATTGGTGTAAGTGAAGGCAGTGGGCTGGATATTGTATGTGTACCCAATACCCCGTGCTGCAAACAATGTGAGGAAGAACATGGTTATATTAGAGCCCTGCTCTCAGAGAAATGAGAGTAGACGCTGAAGAGCTCTTGTGAAAGACCCATCTGGATGAGTGTCTGATTAAAATGCTAGCTTATTTCTCTTTCCTGTATAAACGAGTATCTTCGCCTCGAGATTTTGTGAGGAAGTCAAGTACATGTCACAACACTGCTGTTCCAGGCCAGCGCTAGTTGTCTTTGCTCCACGTCAGCATAGCATTTTTCTGACTCTTTAATGCATATGAAGAGAAAAAAGCCCTTAACAGAAGGACAAGTAATTAAAGTGGCAGTGAAGGCGGTTATGAGTGAAGCGTAAACCGCCAAAGACGAGCTTGTTTATTGCTGCTGCCGAAAACGATGGCAGCCTTTAAAGGCTACTCCATCTACACTATTTTTTTCTTTCTCCTTACTGTTATTGACCAGAAACGCATAACCGCGTCAGTTTGAGCGAATGCATTAGCTGAAGCAGAGCGCTGTGGACGGGTGACCTGCGAGGAAAGGACTTGTTATGGATTAATTCTGCATGTCTGGACCCTCGCCGTCTTTGGTGCAGCCATGCCGGATAAATACAAACGAAAGGGCCAAATGCTTTTGAAAGCCTTCATTGACTCATGGACGCAATAGCAATTTGCCTACACTGCACACTGTTTGATTCGGCAAAGCACAAGGTCTAAGTCGAAGCAAATGAGAAGTCACTTGGTCATGGTGAATAATTGCATGTGCACGACTAGCATTAGGCTGAGGGCAGGCCGTCTGCACAAGGGTTTTTTAAAAAGATAAGTTTGTGTACTTGTTGAATTACAATTCTTGAAGTTATTGGTCATTTTAAGACTTTAAAGACTGTTTAAAAAAATGTAAAAAGAAATAAGTGCTTCAATAATATAAATAAACTTCTAAATAAATAATATTTAGGCTACTAACAAAATGTTATTTTACAGCACAGTGTCATACTCATGAATATTAATCGTGTAGTGCGAGCTGATTTGCTGGAATCAAACGGTGTGTGATGATAGGCAAGCACTAGCGAAGAGGATCAGCATCCTGTAGGGTGGAGAGAGATGACCAACACTGTGGTGTTCTATTTAGCATCAAGCGCATCCCATTCTTTTCATTCTTCTTTGTGAATGTTTCTGTATCCATCTCGTGGATATGTTGCTTCAATTTCTCACATTATAGACGTCTGATGATGTTTAACTGTTGAGAACCATTGACTAGTTTATTCGTTTTTTTTGTCTGTTTACCAAATGAAGCCCCTCCAGCGAACACCGTTTGTGTTCAGGCTATTGTAGCATATAGATCCTGGCACTGTGGGAAAAGCGAGCAAAGTAAATGAATGTGTTTTTATTTTGAATCAGTCTATGGTTTGGTATTGATTAGGCATTAACTGGCTTGACGTGTTTTCGATTGTGAGCGGTTGTTTTCCAGAGTGTCCTTGAGCACAGGGCTGTTTGTAATGACCCTCTGTGACTGCATTAATATCCCATGCAGTTTATATCAGTGGGATCTGGCTTCGCTGTGCTTCATCAGTGATAAACTGTCAGGACCGATCGACAGGATCAGTGTTCATCCTCACTCCATCGGTTTGCGCTTGTCTTTCTGGGAAGGGAAGATGATGTGTGCAAATGTGGTTCAGGCAGTGAAAACACCCAGAGGAATGTCTGGTCAATTTTGTTAATTAGAGGTTGATTGGAAGTGTCTTTGAGCTGATTAATTGTTCAGAAGTCCTGAAGATGAATGTCACCTGGTTGTGTACGGTCTCTCTCGAACACATGATGGTTTGATGGTTTCACCACACTGCTGGACAGGGCGGTGCAGGGGACCAAGCCGATGCGCTGCAGAGTTTAGCTCCATCCCTGATAAAACTCACCTACCTGTGATTTTCTAATGATCCTTAAGACGCTGATGAACAAACTGCAGTGCATCGGACCTCCAGTGTAAGATTACAGAAACCCTCACGGTAGAATCATATCAACTAACCCTAACCTAATCCTTTTAAATGGTTTTAAATTGCTGATAATTAATAATTCCTATAAGTCTGTAACAATTGCAGCCAGTACAGTACTAATAACAATACGCAGAATAAATGGACACGATGTGAACTGGAGCTGACTCTGTGTGTGTGTGTGTGTGTGCGAGAGATCTCATGTCTTGGGCTAAAGTCAGGAGCGCTGACCTCACAGTAGCTAACCGTCTGGCGTGCCATGTCCAGCTTTCCCGGCTGACCGCCTGCTAGTGTGAAATCTGTACTGTGCTCGCCACTTTTTGGCCAGGACTTATCAGCAAAATGTGTAGGATCTTCTACGGTGCATGAGGAGAGTGATATCACCCGAGAGCCATCTGCTGCTGCGAGAGAGGCGGTGAGGGCTGATGGGAGTTTAAGGACTCGTAAACACGGATGAAGTCATGGGTGGCCGTCTGTCGGCTCTAAAGTTGGGCATCGAGAACCGGTTCCAACTTGGAACTGTAAAAAAATAACGATTTCATTGGAATCGTTTATAAAGTTTGTATTCGATTACGATTATCGGTTCCAAACACGCAAGTTTTGATTAACGTTGTGGCCACCGTATTTCCGGAAGTGCGTGCAGCGCGCTTGTTCAGTTACAGCTATGGAGCACGGTAAGTGGCTTTATTTCACACTAAAAAAGCCTGAGTCGGCACAGTGCAACACATGTGACAAAATGATATCTTGCACAGGAGGATGCAATATGAATATGACAAAACACCTAACCCTGCATGATGTACAAATTAAAGAGTGCAGCGTGTTTGACGTGCTGTGCATGTCCACTGTCTCGTCCTCCCCGGGCAACCCTGCGCTAACCAACGTTAGTAATGTTACCTCGTCACAACAATCAGGTAAGTGATTGTAGTTTAACAATAAAGCACTTTGGTGAACCAAATTTGGTGAACATCAATGTTAATTAAATATTTCTGTGAAATCAAATGAGCCTGTGACATGTTTTGACTCCAGCCCACAAAGGAACGGAATGGAGAATCAGAATCGTTCAAATCAAAACGATGCCCAACCCTAGTCGGCTCTGGAGTGCAGCGAGTCGCAGCGCGTGTTGTCTGGGTCTAATGCAGATGGAGGTCTATGAGATGATCTTCGCTGGAGCCAGGGCTGGCTTTGGCAAATTAGTTCCACATCAATCAGCTCCTTGCTGTGCTCATTGTTTGCTGCAATTTTGGCGATAACTCGAGATGTTATTTTCAGGCAGGAAGTTGTCTGGAGCACAGTTTTAATCATGCAGGATTCACATGAGCTCCTGCTGCGTTTCTTTGAGGAGAGAGGCTGATGTTCTAGATACTTTCTAGAATGCAGTGATGTCAGTGTGTGATAAAAGCACCTCTATTCTGTTGGTTCTGCTAGGGTTGGTTTGCTCAGATGGAGGCGGTCTGGAGTGTATTGATCATCAGTTGATTTTAACCTATAGTCTACCTAGCAGATTCTGGTATAAATAAAACGACCACAACAAGTCAACATTAAACATGTTCTTGTGTGTAGCAGTGTTCATAAAAAGGCTATTCTTTCAGGAAATTTCAATTCTTGGTAAGACTTTACACTTGTGTACAAAACAAACTGCATACTGGCACATAGTAGTGCCGCTGTGATGGAACTGTTGAAGAAATCTGTCTAGACTTGAAACGTTTATTACAATTCTTCATTCTACTCTACTGGACATGTGATTGTTCTCTGGAACAACGTCACACAAAGTATTTCACCAACAAAGAGAATTTATCAGAAAGCTAATAAGGAAACTCCACCTTTGCTTAAAATCCCCTTCTTTAGCCCCAGCTGGTCTGCTTTGATCCAAGGTTTTTTTTGTTGGACCAAAAAACCCCAAGGAAACACTGCCAAGGCACGATCAGGCCCCGGAAGTGACAGTGGAAACGCTACTGGCCCTGGAACGCACTAGCACGCCCACTTTTAGCTACTCTACTTTCCCTTTATCAGTCCAGAATATGTTAAATAAAGTGTGTTCAACTGTAGTAAACCGTCCCTCACGGGGCTCTGAGGGGAATCCATGTGTTTCTGTAGGATAGATATCCAGATGTTAAATGTAGTAGACACTTCTGTGACTGTGGTAATCAGAGGCAGTCCCTTTTTTTTTTTTTTATAATTTTGAACGTTGAATTCGCCTGGAAAAAATATGGCTTGATGGTTTGAGGGCGAGGCTAAATTTCTAAATTTTTGGGTAAACTAACCATTCCATTACAACATTTGCTTCAAACTCCTAATTTGCTTATAAACAACTAGTAAGTAGTTAAGTTTAGGTATTGTGTAGAATTAAGGATGTAGAATGTGGTCATACAGAATAAGCACTAATAATAAATTAATAATAGGCATGCTAACAAGCATAAGCACAAGTTCGTAGTGAGAACTGGTCTCTATGCTAAAGTGTTACTGAAAATGCTGTATGGTGCTCAAACATGCCATCCCATGACCGCCTCTCTTGGGTTTGTCATCAGAAGAACAGATCACCTTTGCAGATGAGGAAGTTAAGGGTTCTTGTTGGTATGGAGTAGTTTATCGGGCTGTCTTTCCCTTTGTCTTTCTAACTGTAATGGCAGGAGATTGCCTGAACATCATTTAGATTTTCATTTTTGATATTTGGTGTGAAACCTTTGGAGCCGCTGTATGTGCCATTTGCATATAAAGAGACTGCTGCAGGTTCCTGAGAACATCTGCTGTGGTCTAAACCTGTGTTGGATATACAGGCTGTTTACTTTCATTTCTTTCTCCGTTTGGGATTATCCTCACCACACTGTCCTACCGACAGAGACAACTGTTATTAGCACTTTATTCCATTTCAATCACCATGCTGTGTCATCTTTGATAATCTAACACCCTGCTGTGCTTTTAGGAAGAAACATGGGTGCATTCAGAGAAAGTTTCAGAAAATAAAAGATGTAAACCGTGAGCGTCTGAATGGCTCTGAGGGCGAATGAAAGAGAGTCATTCAGAATTTGAAGACCATTTCTATTAGCCTGGGTTTTCTGCAGTTTTGAATGGTCAAAAACATTATTTTGTAAAGTGCATGCTTCAGGATGATTCTTAACATAGCTGGACACAGATCATCTTGAGAGTTACATGAATACATGTTAATGAACGTGTATTAACCTCAGCATGTCTGCTGTTTTATACGAGATATTACATACAACTTCCTGAAGTGTCTCGTAAAAGCTGGTTCAAACTGTGGGAAACGTGTAAAGCCTGTAAACACTGCAATGTAACATTTACCTCACAATAACCATTCGGTGTCCATGAGCTAGAACTATAAAGAGGAGCATTTAGCTATATTTACATTAGAATTGCGCCGATTGCAAATTTCTTGGCTGATTCAGATTTTCAATTTTACAGTAAGTGTGACCTGCCGATTCAGATTTTTATAATGAAATACATTGGTAAACTTTACAGGATCTTCCCACAACAAAATAATTAAAAAAAAATAATAATGTGCGTTGTAAGGTATAAAATAAGTTCTGTTATAACTAAGTTATAAATAAGTTCTAACTAACATTAGTATAGTTATACTAACAAACGTACACATTTTTTTTATAATAAAATAAATAATAAATCAGATTTTCTGATAACAAAACAAACAACAAAAAGTGCTCTGCACCTTGAAAATGTGTAATTTATTTATTGAAACATTATTGTTTTTACTAACAATAACGCTTTCTTAAAACAGGTAGAAATAACAATGCTAGAACTAAAAACTATTACTAGAACATTAAAGGCAAGTTTGTCTTTACAACGAGAAGCATTTCTGCATTGTCAGCAGATAAAGGATAGTACAGGCTGCTGACCTGTGGCTGACGAGCTTGGGCTTGGACTCGGCGCGCTAGCTTCATGCCGAGTTCAGACTGCACGATTTTCGAAGTAGTCGTGTCATAGATCTTTTCACACTGTGTGAATATTTGGGGTATCATTCCGTCACTGCTGTGTTCACACTGCATGATAGATCGGTGATGGAGGGGTTTTCACTGGAAGAATCACAGACAACTTTGTCTCACTGCCAAACCCACGCGAGAAGTGACACGGAAACAACGGAAAGTCACGTGTGCAAGACCGGAGATCTCACGTGAGATTGGGATTATCATTAAAAATAATAACAAGCAAAATAAGCTTGCATACAAATTGAATATGCGCTCATTTGCAGACGAAAAGAAGATTATGGAGGAGGATAATTATAATATATACTTTCGTAACACCTCCCCCAACATTCCACTGTCCTGGATGCTGCTCTCTCATTGGCTGTAGGTAATCGCCGGTATTATTCAGTCAGAACACATTCACACGGCGTGATTCTGAATCACAGACAGGTCCAGATATTGAGCATGCCAAATATCTCACAGGTGTCTGCGATTCTTTCAGATCTCGTCTCTGATAGTTCACACTGTGTGATTGTCTCACACGTGAACGAGCATCGATTTGCCTGTGATTTTTGGGCATTTGTCGCGATTCAGCTGAATGTGTAAAAGACATATGACAGCGTTTATATTGGGAGCCCAAACTACACTCAGGTGGTCAGTTGATGCTTATGGTGCATGATACAGACTCTGTGTAATGAACGATTCTTTGTGACGTGATATTTCAAGAAGAATACATTTAGTTCCCAGGTCATTTACTAGATGGATTAAAATGATGATGAAATCAAGTAAAGATGAGACATAAACACATTGCCGTATAATCGAAAGGTTAAAAAAACATTTAAAAAAAATAAGTAAAACATGTTTATTCTGTGGCACCTAAAAAAAAAAAAAAAAAAAAATGTTTTTTATTCTTATAGGAGCCAATGGTTCCTTTTGGGTTTTTTTTTTTTTTTTTTTTTTTTTTTTTTTACATTTATAGATGTACTTAAACTGTTTACTAATGCATAATAATGTTGGAACAATGGTTTATAAAGGATTAAATAAATGCTTACTAATGCTTAACTAATCCTTCATAGTGTGCAGTAATTATAAAGTGTTACCGAAGAAAAACTGAAATATCACATGGTCGTAAGTATTCAGACCCTTTCCTGTGACACTCATATATTTAACTCCAGCAATCCAGCGGTGTTCGATTATACTGATTGGACTGAAAGCCTGTCTATATAAGACCTTACAGCTCACAATGCATGTCAGAGCAAATGAGAATCATGAGGTCAAAGGAACTGCCTGAAAGAGCTGTCTGAATACTTTCTGTACCTACTGTACATTATACAGTACAAAAGCGAGTAATAAGAGTAATATATTTCTGTTCAACCATACTTTTATTTTGAAAGGTAGCTGTTTCTGTGTGTACAGTATGATATGATGCTAGTTTTCTCAAATGAAACAGTGGCTCATATCATCTCTGGAGGTTCCCTGTGAGTTCACGTGTGCTTCAAAACCAGATCTCTTCTGTTCATACACACATAAACACATCTTTAGTGTTTTAAAATTCACATACACTGGCTCATATGATGAAATGTAACACACTTCAGAACATTTGGGTTAGCCCCGTGTGTTGTGTTTCAAAGAGGTGCAGGGGACATCATGTCACGGGCCTCTCTGTCTCTGTGTAACATACGTGATCAGATGCGTTCTCAGGTACTGACATTTGGTACCATTTGATTTAATGTGAATCAGTAGAGTTCAGAACCAACCCTAGCCAGACCAGCATGTGGCGCTGTAATTCTGAAGACGACAAGTCCATTAAAGACTCGAAACACTCCAGGTCCATTAAAGCAGCAGACATTTACAGCTGTACACACACTGAGTGTATTATCTTATACGGGTCAGATGGAGTGGTTTGAGTTTGAGCCTGTGCTAACCGCTCCTAAACCTGAAAAAGTTTAGGTGTTCTGTGTAGGCTGCAGGGTCATTGTGAGATTTGACTTTCACATGAATGAATCCGTTAGACAGAAGACATGTTCTTGCAGCTTTGTTATAAAGCAGGGGTGTTCAGTCCTGTTCCTGGAGATCCGCTTGGTAATTACAGGTTATTGTAGTCCTGTTTATCTCTCTGGCTTTCCTCTTCTGTTGGCTGCTTGAAAATGTTTAGCCAAGGCTTGCATGTTCAGACTCGGGGCATGCAGGAATCAACAGATCAGGATCATCATCTTTTCTGCTTTCCTCGTAGTCTCCGCACATCTCATGATTGTTCGGAGATTGTTCACGTTAAAGAAGGGTCTGTAGAAAGAAGCCAGCATTCACTGGGGCTTCATGCCTGCTTCTCTGCTTGTCTTTGACAGTCCTCTGTTGCTCTGGAGCGAAGGTTTGCTTTTATTTGTTCACCTTTGCTCATGGAGTGCAGATATTCTGTTTGTAGTGGTGCTCTTTGGTGTGGCTTCTCTTCGCCGTGAAATAAACGCAGGGCTTGTATTTGCATGTGATTTGCATAAAGCCCCTGGAGGCTGTTTGAAATGGCAAGAGGCTAAATTCTGTTTATTACCCAGACCTTAACTAGTTTTTAGTTTTGTTGAATTTGCATCTCATTTGCATGGTGGGAACTGGGGCTTAGGTGAGCTAACTTCTTGTCATTTTTGAGAACTAGGAACTGTTTTGATCTGAAGTGAACAGAAGGGCAGGGCTGGAAGAGAAGTGGGCTGTAGATGTGCGTTTCAAGACTACACTGTGTCGCAGAACGCACGTGATTAAAATGTGCCGCCTTAACATGCAATTCCTCATTCATTGAGGGTTTTATTATTCACCGTTTGGTGTGGAAATATGAATATTGATCAGTTTAGTCTGACTGTGCCTAGAAGGACCCTAAACTCCTGGAGCCGACAGCGTCTCGGGGGCCGGTGAGGACCTCTGGCCCTGTGTGCTATAAGACTGTTCATGACTGAGAGTGTGTCTGAACAAAGCGTCCGTGTGTTACAGGCCCGCTGAAAGATCCGTTCCAGGATATCTGAGGCTCAGCCGTCTGGGAGCTAAATGCCTTTCTGCCTGTTTTCTTCTCTTTGTTTTCCATGCAAGAGGATGAAAGCTGGCTCCCACGGATGCCTTCAAATGTCTGCTGTAGGGGTGAAAAATATCATGTCACGATTTTGTCATTATTCTAAGGAGCAAAGAAAGAAATCATTGTCATTTTATCTTTGTTATTCCAATAGATGCACGTTACAATTGAACATAATATGAATAAAACAAACAGTGCTTTTATTTTTCAGGAAGAGTATTCAGCAGTATTGATTTAACAAACACGAAAGGTAAAACACTGTATACATCTACACTACATCCATCGTTTACTCTCTCTCTATCTCTATCTCTCTCTCTATCTCTATCTCTATCAACACGTAAGTGTGTAAATAATGAGAATTATAATTCTTGAGTGAACTATCCCTTTAATGACAAGCGGCGGCATGTTTAGTTCTGTCCCTTTAAGAGCTGCAGCATCTAATATCCTGACACGTGTTTCTCTTGATCCTTCTCTTTTACTTTAGACTCGAGCAGCTGTTTAACGCTGTGTGTTTGTGACAGTATTACCACAATCACATGTGATGCATATCTTCGTTCAGTAATTCAGCGCTGTTTGACAGACTGCTTCAGGTGTACTCACGCAGACTTTCAAGTGAATCATGTAGTTTAGTGATTGTGAATCAGTAGAGAGCTCTAGCACTGGGTTAACACTGATGTGAATGTGTGTCTCGCTGTACAGCAGATGATAAAATAACACCATACTACCATATTCCTTAAAAAGCAGATCATGGAGACATTTTTATCATCCGCGATCAAACAGCATCATATCGCCCACCCCTAGTCCGCTGTCTTCACGACTGTTTTTTTTGTTGACGTTTGTTGCATGTGCTTCCATTTCCTTTGACAGTCGACAAGATCTGTTTTTAAAGGCTGACCGATCAAATCCTGATGATGTTGTTGAAAAGTAAGAAAACTGACTCCACACCAAGTCTTTCTAAGTGTTCAGCTGTTAGTGTGGAGGAAAAAACATCTGAGCTCTTCTGCTTTGACCCAGTTCAGAAGAGTTCAAACACATACAAACCCATGCTCTCAGACAGGTCCTCCTGTGACAGATGAGCCCATCCCGCACCTGCTGCTAATACTGTCTCCCGTAGGGAGAGATATTCCTTCCACTTTGTCAAAGCCACAGTTTTGTGCCGTCGGTAAGCTGGACATGGGTGAGCATGCTGAGTGCGGAGCGGTCTTTGGGGATGTGTGATTTACTGTTGTGTGAGGGTCTTCTCACTCAGGCCTGGTGCTTTCTGTCTTACTTAGGAAAGCATCTTTAGATCCGTGAGAAACAAAGCAGGGCCTTTTCCAGGCTTCAGGGCACTGGGAGGTGGAAGCTTATAGCTGTTTTAGGCAGGATAGAGATTCATGTAGCCTCCGGAGATCTGCCAGAGCTTTGCATTAGCAGGGTTAATCACTTTAATCTTTTCTCTGTGAAACCAAATATTCTGGTTTTTCAAAGTTTTTGCGGCAATAAATATGAATAAAGAACAGAGCAAGTAGCCTTGTCTGATTTGTGTACAATTAGTTCTTTTAATAATGGTTCAAAATAAATTGGTTTAAGGTTCGAGGTAGGCTCTTATGGTCATTTCACCATATACAGGTGTACAGGAAGACGAAGTGGATCTACAGTGCACACATACAGTAGAATTATTTAAATAAATAAAAATGAAAATAAATCAAAGTAAATAGACACAGACAAAACATTTGCAATCAGACAATCTATAATAATGTTGTAAATAATGAAGTGCTTATGTTTCGGTTAGTAAGTTACACAGAGCTCTGGCTTTATTTCACAACACTTATTTTCAGTATATATTATGTAGGGTATAAATCCTTTAAACATCTCTCACTTCTGTCCCAGTTTATTGTAATTGCATAAAAGACAACTTTTCCAAAATGTTTCCTTTTATGTTCCACTAAAAAAGGTTATACAGGTTTGAAACTGCGTGAGGAATAACTTCAGATCAAGTCCTTTAGACTAGGTGCTGACTGGGTCACTCAAGACTAGTGCTTGACCGGTATATCGGAATTTTTCAAATCGACATTAGCCAATACAATTCTGTTTGGCTGATATGATTGAGACGGGACTTTTATTTTGATACTGCTGAGAAAGGAAGCTCCTGAGCACACCGATTATAGTCAAACAAGTGAGCGCACTCCTGCTTTCAATGGTAGTTGTCAATATTTAACCGCTATTCTGCGTGTCTCTGTGTTCATGTATGGTTTTGTTTGCTTCCGGTGATATTAAGGTCGTGAGTCTCACTAAATGAGGACAGAAATACAGTAGTCTATGAAGAACATCTCCAGAACTATCTCCTGAGGGTTACTTCAAGAGCATTTGAGCGTTTTGTTTGAGTAAATCTATCCTCGTATCATGTACACGCCGAACTGGAACTGCATTCATAGCAAGCGTCAAAATAAAAGTTTGGTTTGGACATGGCAGCAGAAATATATGACTATTGTTCAGAGCAATGTACTTCATAGGCTACTACAGCAATTATTAAAACAGTACTTCTTCAGTGTTTTACACTGTAATATAAAATCCCCTTTATTTTCCAACAATTAGAAGACAAATGTTTTATACACACAACTTTCAAAAATGACACGGTTATTGTAAGAATAAATAATAATGCACTAGTGTAAAGGTAGCATGACAGAAGTGTAAACTAAAGACGATTTGAACTTTATTAAACTAGTTTGCACCGATTGGTTGTGTTGGGTAGGGTTTTTCCCGTGCTGTGGCTCAGGAGATGAGCTCTTAAATCTGTATAAATGTCAATAAGCTGAAAAAAGGGTTTTTGAGATAATGTAATTTTGTTAAAACTGATTTCATAAAATTGGTATTGAACTCAAGGTATTGTTATTGAAATGATGTATCGTCACCCTGCTTCCCAAGATGTAGGCATTGGCCTTCAAAGAACCCTTATCGCCAACCACTGCTCAAGACTTGCACTGGGGTTTCTATTGATGTGTCTCTCCCTTTGACTGTTAAACATATTCTGTTTGACTGCCAGAAAACACTTTTATTCAGAAGCATATAGGCTTGAGTGAAATATTTTAGACTGTATCGCCTGGGTGTATTTTAGATTTCTGGTCTTATATCAAGTTAAAAGGTATATGTTTATTATTGTAAAATTCGATTGATTATGATGCTGACCTTGTGTGTGCCGTGTTTAATAGCCTTGATGCTGACATGGTGTCCAAAACAAAGTAACTCATAAATGACATAAGAATAGTAAATTGTCAGGTGAACATCAGGAAGTTCTATCAAACCTGAGGATTGATGGGTCACTTGTGTTTGGAAAGGAAAGGTGGGGTGATTGACTCTGGCCACTGTAAACCAAGGGCTCTGGCTCTGCTGAGATGATTGAAGACTGGGGATGAGCTGAAGTCCAGCGAGTCCTGACGTATGTTAATGTCTGCGCTTTCACACCCCCGGCAGTCCCAACGCCGGTTAAATTGGACAACAGCTGGCATCTTTATTTAATGCTTTGTCTATTTGCCGAGCAAACCGACAGGTGTACTTTTTATTCAAATCTCTCCCTCTGTGTGAACATGACCTGTCAGCACTTCACAAACAAAAACATAATCATATACGCAATGGCTTTGAAATGGCATGTAAATATTTGCAGTAGGTGTTATTGTTCCCTGACTTCAGCACCGGGTTTGTCACAATATCAAAGATTAGAGTGAGTGAAAGAGAGTGAGAGAGAGTGAGTGAAAGAGAGAGAGAGAGTTACCCTGAGGTGCTGTGTCACTGCATGTCTGGCCAATCAGAAGCCTAAAAAGTTGCCAGTAGGTGGAGATAACAGCACAAGCTTCAACGTCAAGTGGTCAAAACAGATTGATAATATGGTAATTGTTTATCAGTTAAGAGATGTGTACAATTTTTGCCACAGTATTGTATCTCTAAAATTGTGCAGGCAATGGTTCTTATTTAGACTACTGTCCAGTGGTTTGGTCGAGTGCATCAAATAAATACTTGATGACAGATAGTTCAGAATATAATTTTGCACTGCAACAGAAGGGTTAATATTGTGAAAATGCACCTAGCATCTCTACTTTGGTTATTGGTGAAGGATAGGGTAATGGTTTCTCTGCTGTGTTTTATAAGAAATATTTCTATATCATGAGTTCCAAGTGTAAACTTTTGTATAGTAGTGCTAGTCATAACACATGTCATAAGGTCATAAAGTATTCATCAAGGATTTTTTTTGCTTCCGGTTTAAAAAATGAATGCAAAGCAACGAACTGTAATGTATAGAGGAATGAAAACACAGAATTAATTGCCATCAGACATTACATGAGTTTCAAAAAGTAAAATGAGGTTTAAAAAAATGTTGAAGAAACACTTGGCACAGTATTGAGTGGATTGTTGATTTTGTTGCTATGTATTCTGGGTTTTTATGTTTTTGTAGTGGTTTTTGTTTTGGATTAAAGTAATTATGATGGATCCCAGGAAGAATAGCCACTGCTTTGGTAATGGCTAATGGGGATAATATAACAGATGTATAAACAAATAAATAAATTGCCATCACAGGCCAAAACTCCGGCCCAGAACTCACATTTCAGAGTAGAAGTACTGACGTGTGTGTGTGTGTGTGTGTGCTAGAGCCACTGCTGTAAGCCTCAGGATGCGGGTTATATTTAATTATTCATTGTGGAGACTCAATTTAGTGATAGCAGGATCTGAGTCGTCGTCTGAATAATCACACCACACAGAGCTACGAGAGGAGTCCGAGAAAAGTGTTTCAGATGAGCGGGAGAATGCTGTCACAGGCAACACTTATTGCTTTAATGACTTAAAACCCTTTAATGATCTCGTTTTAGGCATCATTGAGCTGTTGAGAAATGGTCATCATGGCTTGTTACGGTTTATGGGGTGGAGGATCTCTGAACCGTCTGACCCAGCACTTTTTTGCCGCTTAATCCCATATGTCCTGCTGTGATTCTAAAATAAAGAGAGAGGCCGACTGGTTTTAATATGCTGGCAGTATGAAGCGTTATGGCGCGGCACGCCCTGGAGCTGTTTGCAGACGCAGTTAGTGTAGTGAAGTGTGTCTGAAGCGCAGCTCCGCTTCCTCAAGGTCAGGAGGATTGAGCTGGTCACCTGATGCGTCTGTGATGAAGTGTCTTCTGGTGTCAGACGTAGGGGAATGAGTGAGAGGCTCTGGATTTTTAGTGAGTGTTGGACGGCAGTAGTGTTGTCAAAAGGCCCGGTACTTCGGTACCAAGATGGTGCTAAAACATTTGAAATGTTACGGTAACAGGTTTTCTGAAGTACCGGTAGTACCTAACAACGGGTGAACCCGGTTCTTGCTGCGCTACCCGAAGGGTGCACACTGCTCAGTTGCGTTGTCTTCATAAAAGCACAGAGAGATGGAGACCGGCGGCGCTACTGATGAGGCGGCTCTGAATCTGCTCGTTGAAAAGAAAGGAGAAAAGAGCCACATGTGTGGAAGTATTTTGTTTTTGAGGCTGATGACAAGCGCAACATTATTGATCACCAAACACCCATCTGAAAGCGGTGTCATCGAAGCTTTGTCAAAAGGAGGAAATACATCCAACCTTATAAAACACATCATTTGCTTAGTTAATCGTTTCTGTGCGTTCACACCGCCACTGGCGAGAGCGTCAAAATTCGCCCTGGCTGCCTGCCAACGACGCTGTACAGAGATTTTTTGATGCTCTGACGTAGATTGAATGCTTGTCTTGTATTTAAAGGGGCCGCTAATAAAACCAGCTTGTGTGGACTGACCACACGGAGGGTATAAGTTAACCTCCTGAAATATATTGATTGTGAAAATAAGAAATTGATAGACGGAAATAACTTTTTTGTAGTACATGTTTTATTTCAATTAATTTGCAATTTACTGCAGCTCTCTACAACACACATGTTCTGTTTATTTTTAGAAAATACATAAAGTTACTGCACATTATCAGAATAAAGTTTCTTTATTAACTATTTAAAGCTCCTATAGTGTTTAAAACAGGACATAATAGTGTACCATTTTTACACCCTAGAGGCTTTTAAATGACCTGTGTAGCCAGAATATGTGTATTAGAGAACAAATGTATGGCTAATGTTTGTATCTTTAAAATCGCTCCATCAGAAAAGCAGTTCTAGGCTATGAAATATAGTTTGCGCTGTTTGATTAAATAAAAGTCCTCTTATATAAAAG
>JAUYWG010000051.1:34758-45901 GCA_034779775.1 Enteromius afrohamiltoni
GGCTGGGCGATAAATATCGAACGATATATAATGCACATCTCGTCAGTAAAGCTGATTCTCTGATTAAAATCTCCAAAAGAGCGACTAAACCTAGAGACTTCTTGGACAAACCTCAGTGAGTCTCTGGTAGTGACTTCATCAGACCACGGCTTGATTACACATCAGGATTTTAATCCAGATTAATCTTGTAAACTAGAGCTAGTATAGAAGGTCTATTAATGGGGTGCATTTCAGTCACTATGTCATATTCATTCCGTTTTTCTGACAACAGAAATCATTAAATATATCAGTGAAGACAGTTCATTATACAATACTCATTCTGGTGATTTTTGATTCATGCATCTGACAAATATCCTAATTTACAAAGAAAAAAAAAATCTAAAATGAACACTGTAACTAATAAAAACTAAACTAAAACTAAGCAATTTCAAAATTGAAAAAAAAACAAAACAAAGTTAACACAAAATAAAAACTAAAAATAATGAAAAATCCCAAACTATTCTAACCTCGCTGTACAATGTAACATTTCCACAGTCATCACACAATCTGTCCGTACTTTAGAATTAAAGACACCAAGTGCATCAGATCATCTTACAGACAGACCAGTCTTTCCATAGTGAACAGGAACAGCTAATTGTCTCAGTGGTTTATAAGCGTACGACTGACATCGTTCAGCCTGGAGACCACACAATAACTTTTTCCAGTCTCCCTCACTCACTCACATGCTGAAATCTCATTGAGCTACACCGCAGCCGTTTTGGTTCATTTTTCACAGCTCAAGAATTAGGTTTTCTTTGACTGTTATTTTCTATTACGAGCTCACTTCAGGCTTGTTTTACAGATTGGCGTAGAGCAGCGAGTTTTCCGCTGCTGTGACAGTCTGTCAGTCTATTTGTTGGCGTTCTTCATCTCCAGGGCACATCTGAGGCCACATGCCAGTTTTATCCTCTTGTACCTCTTGTTCTCTGCCCAGGTTATTTGGGCCTAAACGTAAACATCATTTCTTTGGCTTGACTCTTTTTCAGCCTTCAGACAGAATGTGGCAGAAATCCCTGGCCTGGTTTTGGAATGATCTGGACATGCCATTAAATGTGTTGTTTCTCTTCGCTCTCTATTCAGATTACCTTGAGAAACTGTTCCGCATACAACCGGGATGCAAACAAATCCAAAACACGTAATGTGTGTGATATTCTTCCCTGTAAGGTCCAGAGATCAGATCTCTGTAGCTACATGCTGCTGCTTTTCACTCTTTGGACCTCATTAAATCAGAAGCGAGCAGGGCTGAATTACAGCCGATGGACCTTCAGCGTGTTAGGAGTTTAGCTTCTCGTTCACTTTGTCTGTTCATGTTGTTGTCACACTTCTTTCTGAGTCAGTATTGTTCTCTGTTCTCCAGCTTTTGAAAAACAACTTTAGTAAACAAAGATAAACACACCACAGAGATCCCACGGGCAGCGCGATTATCCAGCGAGCAGCGCTGGGGTTTTCACGTCTCTTTGAAAGCTTTACTCTTCTGGAGTCTGAAAAGCTGACTGTTAATGGCTTCTCAAGGTTGCTCTTTTTTTTGACCTCACACACACACACGACATTGAGGAGAGCCACCGAGGATAAGAGACAGAGTAATCATTCATCCATCTCTTGTAGTGGCTCGTGTGGAAGGATGCTCTCTCTAATGCTGCTTCACCCCATCATCAGAGGCTCTGGATCCAGCTGACCGGGGTCATCCACACTGCTCCTGTGATCGTGGGAGAAGGTTAGGGTTTTTCTCTTAGGATGCTTCTTTGGCAACCACTTACTGGCCATTATCAATACCTGCATCGTACAGGTGTGTTTGTAGGTGAGCCTGTGTGCATCTGTCCGCTCAGGACTTCGTCACCTGTGACTCAGAGATGAGTTCTGCTAAACGGTTGAGATCTGAAGTCATTTCAACGGAAGGAAGCTCAACAAAGAAAACGCTCCCTGGTTTCTTTCATCCAGGAGCTGTCAGGTGTCTTTCTTCAAGGAGACAGAAAGCAGAGTCTCAGAAGAGCTGTTTCTGTGTTGAAGGATGTCCATCTTGGTCCAATTGGTTGTGACGCATGTGTCGTGTTTAATTGTCACAGAGGTGTTTGTGCAAAGTATATTATCCACATAATGAAGGAAGCTGAGCTCTGTGTGTATCTGTCAGTACAGGCCTAGATTATAACACTAACACACATCTGTCAGTTTGGAGGAGTGTGTTTTATCTCCTGAACATTTAGCAGCGAAGCTCATGAGCCTCTGTCCATCAGGCTCAAGCTCAGAAGAAGAGGTCTTCTGTATATGTATGGCCTTTAAGCTTAAGCCAAGAGGCTTGAGACCATCACATGGAGGAGAAAAGAACAATTAATCACACTTAATTTCCCAGTTGCAGCTACAGTATCTCTTATGTTCAGAAAGTAGACTCACAAGTTGCTGAGCAACCGTAGTTAATCACATGTAAGAATTTATGTCTTTGTGGTTTATAATAATGAATTTGAATACAAAATATACCTGAAGTCTGGAGTGTTTAGTTTCTGCAGTTTAAGCAGTTCTCCTGTATATCTAGACATTTCTGGATCTTGAACCAGGGCAACGGTGATGTTTGCAGTAATGGCAGTGTGTCAGACAGAAAGAGAGGGAACGCTCTGATCAGTGACAGATGTGTTATTGTTTTTGGAATAGCATGCACTGATGAATCATACCAGCAATGTCTACTGAAGTGAACTTGTATGTTTTTGCTCCCTTTCATAATTAACCCATTAGAAACGTGACCATATGCTGAAGTTGTCCTCTTTATTTGACTGCAGTTCATTTAAGGGCCTGTGTGTGTCTTTAATTGCATGCGTTGGTCCTGCTGTGTGCCCCATCGCCGGACTCTGGCCGTATGAAGTTAGAAACATGCTCTGAAAGCGTCCTAATTGGACTGGCAATTAAAGCGCGCCCCCCTCCACTGAGCCCCAGCCTGAGCTAATGAAGTGTAAATGCTTCTTATAGAAGGCAGTTTGATCTCCTGTGGTCTGCATGCGTTCATACATAGTGGAGCCATTAGAGACAGAAATCTGCAGCCTTCTATGTGAAGGACTGCAGGGAATTATATTCTCTCTCATTATGATGCTTTATAGGATGCAGTGAAACGCTTATGCAGGGTCTGTCTTCAACCGGGCTAGATGTTGAAAGACTCGTTCGTTGACTGATTTGCCTGGCCTCCAGCACATCCTATATCACTGAGCAGATGCTTTATGTAAGCAATAATGTGTGAGAGCTTGGGTTATTTTGTGAATTGAGCTCATGTGTAAATGGTGTTGTCTCTCTTTAATAACTCCTGCAGCCAGTGTTAGATTAGAAAGTCACTGCTGAGTCCGATGGAGCGTCCTGAGCTGTTTTGAGCATCCGTTAGAGGGACGGACAATACATGGCACAATATATTCATGCGCATCTCGTCAGTAAAGCCGGTTCTTTGATCAGCGGTGAATCTCGGTCACTAGTTTTCAAACAGAGCTGCAGTGAATACACAGAGCCGTAGATCACTCACTAGTTGTGCGATATCACATTAAATATCGCAAATGAATCAACTTGAAAACTGGACGTGAGATTGCGTAGCTAGTGAGTGATCTATGGCTCTGTTTATTAACTGTAGGTCTGTTTGAAAACCAGTGACAGATTCCCTGAAGAAGCAGCTTTACTGACGAGATGTGCATGAATACATTGTGCCATGTATCGTCCAGCCCTAATCTATTAACAGTATATGACCCTGTTCTGTGGTCTGTTTCTGATCTTGTCGTCCTCGTGGCTTCTGTGCATCTTCAGAGGGCTTCGTCAGGCCGATCGTTGTTCTCCGGTCCCGCTCTCTAGCTTTATCTCCGGCACTGACTCTTTCCTGTTATCCTCACATTAGTTGTGGGAATTGTCGGCTGTTCAGAGGGTGTACCTCACAGCTGGCGGCGAGCGCAGGGACTCGTTATGAGTCTGACGCTCTGGAGCGCTCGTTCAGGACGGGACGCTCATGAAGATGCTTGGAGGAGGAGTGTGTAAAGAGGCTCAGGTGGCCTGTATCTGCATCTCATTTGTACCTCAGCGGGTGTTCAAAGGCCTTTACAAGGTCAGGTTAATGCAGTCTTAAAAAAAAAAACCCAGTGTGTTTTTGCACAGAGAAGCAGTGGGTGGGGGAAACCTCCTCCCTGACTCAATTAAAATTGAATAAAGACGACGAGGGTTTGTTTCACCGAATCCAAGCGAGGCCTTAATGTGAAGTAGCTGGAAGCGTTTAGGGAGAGACGTGGCCCGTGTGCATCCATAGACCGAGTCAGAAATGTTCTTCGGCTAATGAAAGCAGCTCATCTGGAGTCACTCGAGCCAGCCACTGGATTCGTCTCGTTCTCGTCCTGCAGGGGGCGACAGTCAGGAAACACTCACCCGAATCACACCTTGAGCTGGTCTTCTCCATGCGGCTTGTGTGTTAATATGATTCCAGTTAATTGAAAATATGGGTCAAACATTTGTGGGTTACATGGCCCTGGATTGAACTTTAATTCAGTCGCGTGTTAAAGTCGTTCACGAAAGTACCGCCAGGTGGCGCAAAGTTTCCAAACTGACTACAGTTTTGTTTTGTTAAATAGAGACAAAATAATCAAATACGTGGTGACATCATCCTTAAAAAAAGAGAATTGTCACACATGTTTTTACAAACAAAAATGTGCTGTGAGTGATTGTGTGTTGTCTCCAGATCAGAGTTATGCTCATCTCCTGTCCTTGATAATATAATTGAATCGTGTGAATGCTAGATTAAGATCGAATCGAGATCGCAATCTTTTATTGATTGATTGTGCAGCTCTATGACACGTACATTTTGTCATTTTGCTTTATTTGATCTTCGAATCATTGTTGGTTTCCTCTTACGTCATACTCCGAGGTTCCCTTAGCTATTTATGCACACGTACACTTTTCAAAAAACGGCGATCGTCCGACCATAGACCATGCTTTTGGGAAACGCACCCCTGAATTAAAAAATATCTGCAGAATGGATATGATTTTTGTCAAATTACATTTGTTTTTGTTTTGTTTTCTTTTGTTTTTTTTGTTTCATAGGAAAAAAACATGATATGATTTCTCCGTTACGCACAGTTCTGCAAGCAGAATGCAAACGTGTATAATGCTTTAAACAGATGTGCAGAAGGTGTTAAACAGCTGACACCCACTCTAGATTTTCCTAGTTTCTATACGTTCATTTAAGTCATACTATGCAGCTAACATTTATATGAATGCAATTATATGAATGAGTCTTAACGGGGCTCGAAAATTATGACCTTTTTGGTCACTTATGCTTCCGAAGTTTTATCTGTTCGACCTCAAAATATATTTGGGAGCATTGGTGCGAGTGCATGTAATTGTTGCTGTGCGACCTGTTTTAGTTTCTCAACAAAACGTTAACCGTATGTGTGTGTTCTGTGCGCTGAAGGCTGATTCCGTTGAGATTTTAGATTGGTTAATAAAGCTGTCAATCACTCAGTCAGGTGCCGGCGCTGACTACAGCGGGGAAATGTGAACGAGGGAAAATGAAAAGAACACGGACTGATTTCTTCTGCAAACCACCTAAAGTTACAAATAATGGGGCTGGGGATGGTGATGATGTGGTCAATGTGGATTCACCAGCCGAAAAGATGAGAGTGGTTGAAAGACTTCGAGTGGCTCCGCTTTTGAAAATGGCGGTATGCACTGCGTTCACGGTAACGCCGGTTTCACACCGCACGCGGAAGATCATTTCTGAACGGAGTCCATTTTTGCTGCGCCTCTTCCGATGAATTAAAGTGACAGTGCGTTGTTCTTAATCAGAACCGACTCGATTAACACATTTAAATCGTGTAACTGCTGTGTTTCACACTCACCATATTAAAAAAATGAAATGCACAAAAACACACGAGTTAGACTTCAACGGTCTGTTAAATGAAGAAAACTAGAGGCATCTGTTAAGATTAGTTTTTCAGTTCAATTATTCAATCCGAATACACTTTGTTGTTTGAATTCTTTCTGAAATTTGACTTTTTGTCTTGAATTTTGAAGCATAATCTATTGAATCTAGCATCTGCATGCTAGCCTTCTGTCGAATGGCAAAGTGTAATATTTCTTATACAAAATGTGAGAGGGTCAGACATCAGCAGTTAAACACTGCATACACAATCGCCAAAGAAGAGCTCGTCTGTACTAAATTTTTAAAATCTGTTAATATAAAATTTGTAGTTGTGGTGCTCATTCATTTTTGCTGGTGCTTCTAACTTTTTGAAGCACCTGTGCTACCAAATAAAAAAGTTGATTTTGAGCCCTGCTTAATATATTCCACGCTCAAGCATTTGTATTACATTCTGCCAAAATGCACAGGCAGAAGTGGCCTAATAGTCAAGAAAAAATATTATTTATTAATAAACTAATACTTTACTGGACGGACCTTTATAGAGAAATGCGATCTTCACAGATTACGTCAGGAGAATTCTCTTTCGTTTTGAATTGGTTCATTTAAGAATAGACATTTCAAGCTTTCTGTGTCTTCCAGCGCTCTGTTATGTACATTTCCTGCAAACTCGAATATGAATAATAATAGAGCACATTTCTTTTAGATTACAGTATGGGATCCGCATTAAAAGTAAATCTTCACAAGTCTACAACCGAGACAGATGCAGGTGTAATCAGGAAACTGAAGGCTATTTGATGTTTAAAAATAATAACAGGTGAAGCAATTTGTCACGATCAGATTCAGTATGTTAGCTCAATCGTGGCAGGTTTAATTTATTTGTTTCTTATTTTAGTCATATTTATAAAGGGGAGTGAAATACAGTGTCTAACGTTATACTAAAATAAAGGAAAGAATTCAAAAAACACGCAGTGCTTTCTTAAGAAGTGTAGATCCTTAAAACTAATTAAGAGGCTCAAAAAAAGAGCCAGAAGTGTTTATTAAACAGTTTACATGAACACTGAACATATCACTGGCACACACATCTATCTGTACACTTTGAAACAGGAACTTCGATTTTAATAACAACGAATTATTAAAGCTTCCACACATCTGATTTAAGCCCGCTTTAGATTGCTAGATGACGTCATATATCAGTTTTTTTATATTCATCACGTCAGTGTGTCATATAATCTTGCTTCTCTGTAGTCACAATGTTATTCAGTGACGCTATTTACGATACCTTTACATCCCTACCGTGTGCTAAAACATGCTTTGAAGCGTTTGCTTGATAACTTGGTTAAGCAGCTGCAAGTGCACTCTACAGACGCAGTAAAACCATCTGGACAACATTGGGAATGGCTTGATGGGGCACTTTAATGACAGTATTCCTAGACGGGGCCAGCCCTAAGCAGAAGTTTTTTGGGGGCCCCTCTTGCCACCAGTAAGACTAATTATTGTCAATCCTTTATTAATCTAACACACCCAATATGAATCGTATTTGCTTGTAGCTCACATCATATATCAATGTTTTTACCCTTGCTATGATCTTTAGTTGTGACAGTAGCAAACCCGCAGGAGTGGTCAACTGGAGGAGCTGATCATGGTGTAGGCTGGACGCAGCTGAGGGAGTAGATGTGACATTGATCCTAATGACCACAGAACTAGAATGACCTATATGGAAATTATATTAAAAACAATTAATCACAGGATTTCCTACAGTAAACTGAGCAAACACACAGTGCTACTAACTTACCTGCCACCTCCGCTGAGGAAGAGCTGGAGGATCAGTGGATAAAGGTGCTGGGCAGTGCTCCTCACCTGCAGAGGATAAATATATAAAATAAATGTAGCCATGTTAGGGTTCATATTGAAAGGTGATGCTGTCTGACTGAATGTTATTTTAACAGTAAAGCTATTTCAACAACAATAACAACAAGCAACAGTTACTTTAACATCAACCTATATAGCACCGCAGCAAGCCGTCTGTACACCTTAGATCATTCCCACACAATGATGTAATAACACAGACCCAAGCGTAGGCCAGTCCAGAGTAAGTACTGTTAAACTGTTATCAGTACCAAAGTTAGTACCAAACAGAAGCTTATTTTTTATTATTCGTCCGTAAGTTTTGTCCGTCTTATCCTTTGCACGAGCATGAATCGACGAGCTGTTAGCTTTCGCTGGTGATCGCTGAAGCGGAAGAAGTAAGCTTGCAATTTACCTTTAGCTTGCGGTTTTTTCTCTTCCTCTGATTTCTTCCGTGTTCTTTTCTCTGTACCAGAGAGATGTGTCCTTGTGGAGACTTTATTAATTGTTTTGCTGCAGTGACGCTGCTTCTTTACTGAATTGAAATGAACATACCTCGGGCATCGTATGGCTGTCATACGCCAACTGTGCAGCATCCTGCAGCAGCCAGTTAAAATAATACTGCGTTGTTATTTTTGATTTATTTATTAATTTTTTTAAATTAAATAAAAGATTTTGTTGCTAATATATCAACTGAAATATTATACATGTGTGTATATATATATATGAAAAAAACTAACCCAAAAAAACCGATGTAATTTCATGTACTCTTGGGGGCCCCCTGGTGGCCACGGGGCCCTAAGCAGCCACTTAGTTTGCTTATGCCTTGGGCTGCTGCTGGAGAAGGTGGCCGTTGAATGAGCCGGGCATGTGTGCTCTCACTCCAGCCTGAGAGCAGAATTGACCTCGCCTGACCTCTGACCTCCATCTGTTGCTTTGCTCCCATGGAGAGCTGTATGCTCGCGGGACCGTCTCTCTTCTGTATGATCGTACGCACAAATATCATATAAACACATTGATTCTGAACTTCCCGGCGTTGTTAATGTGTCCTGTGCTGTATTAGAGAGGATGGACGCGAGTCCAGCGGGGACGTTCATGGAGTAATTGCTGTCTGGTGACAGTCAGGCACTTGAATATGAAATGGAAGGAATCATCAGAGACGGACGGGGAACGCAGGGAAGTGCTGTGAATCAAAAGCAGAGGGAGTGTTTTCATCCTGCAGGAAAAATAAGCGTTGCTCCTAACAAGTGCGCCTTCTTGAATCCATCTTTATTAAAATCATCTCGTTCCTTGCTCTCCCTCTTGCCTCTTTTCTTTCTGCTTTTTTTAATGTAATGAACCTTGCCTTGAACCGTCTTTTTAATTGCCTCTCCCCACATTTGCTGGGAAAAACGCTGTTTTTTTTTTTTTTTATTCCGTGAATTAATTTTCAGGGAGAGCAACTGAATAGCAATTTAATTAGGCAGCCGGCATTGTGAGGCCTTTCCAGTGTGTTTTCCAGAAGAATGCTGTTTAGAATAAATAATGATGCTCAAAATGAGAGGCTTTTAAAGCGCATCAATACAGCCGCTTGCAACGATAAGCCTCGCCACATTATGCTGAAAAAGCAGCCGGGGAAATTAAGTTGGAAAATGGCTCTTATTTTTGGCTTTAATGAGCCTGTAGTTTCTCTCTGCGGGGCCCGTGTGTCCGCATGCTCTCGGCCCTTTTGTGTTCCTGCTGTATTCATTTGCCATAAACCCTTTTCTGCCTCATCTCCTTCAGTTTTGTTTTCTTCAAAACATCACCTCCGTTTGAGGCACGAGCTCCTTTATGCCACACAATACTAGGCTAATGAAGCGTTTTCCTGTGACTCTTGTATTTTTGTCATGAAGTGAACATAGAAGATGGACGGATAGAGGCGTGTGTGTCTTGTTTGTTTTGATACTATATCCTTACGAATGTAAGTACTGGGACCGGCTGGTTTGTAGATCAGTCTCTGTAATGTCCCACAGGCTCTTCTACAGTCCAGATCATCAATCAGAAGATCACCAGATCAGACACCGTGTGAGCCGTCTCTCTCTCTCTCTCGCTCACTTCCGGTGTGGTTGTGGAAGCGTGAGTGGACGGAGTGCTGTGAGCTTGGGTGAGTGGATCAGCTTTTCTTTTTGTGCTGGGTTTTCTGCTGTCTCGGCTCTTCTTGTGTGTCTCTGTACTTGGGCCGTGTGCTACCTGGTTTGTCTGGGAAGCATGGCGGCCCCAGGTGTGCAAGCTCTGGGTGCGCTTACACGGCGTCACGCGACCAAAGTAGTGTGTACCGCGAGCGTATAAATCAAAAGAAAACAAAACTCTCGAGGGAGGGAATGCTGAGCCTGTTCCTCGCACAAGTAGAGAGAGTGAGGCCGGTCCGGTGAGCGCGGAGACACCGGGTTGAGTCGGTCATGAGGAAAGGACCAGTCTCTGCTAGTATTGTTGATGTCTGCTCAATCGCGGTGAATAGAGAATGTTTGTTATTGGTTGGTGACGCTGTGGGTAGGGTACAGGTGTCTGGGAGTCTTGTGACGTTACAGAGAGCACTGTGGGATTGATGTTGCAGGATGTTTGTGAGATTAATTGTGCAGATATGGAAGTAGAACAAAACATGTTTAAAGTGCCCCCAAAAAGGGGGGAGGTGAAGAGAGAGCAGGGAAAGGAAATGCAGTTGAATGAATTCGCTGCATGTTTTAAATAGCGTACAAAAGAATAACGAAATGCAGTATGTGACGGTCGGTAGTGATAGATAGTTGCTAGTTTAAAACTATTCTAAATATTTATTTTATTTGTGTACATTCACAATAAAAACAGCTGTGTATTTGTAAACAAAGGATCTATTGCTGGGATGTGTTGCGTATTTTATTATATATTATATATCAATCCTTATATTAATATATAATCCTTATAATAATATATGAATCATTATATTACTGTGCTCATGCAAGCAGGACGGCACGTCAGAAGCTGCTGGCTTCTTATTTCATTCGTTTTGTTTAATTTTTAATTTCGAAGGAAAAATATATTTGGAACATGAACATGAACAATGCATTTCTTTTAGGATACATGAAGCTCTGCTTCTCTCTGTCGCACAAGCTCTGCCCGTGATGTGAGAAGTGGAAATAGCTTACAATACTCGCTCAAGAATAAGAGAGAATCAAGGAAATAATATTTTACTTTTTGCATTTTTTTCATGGTTTTGTTTATTATTTGTTTATACATATCTATTTCGCATAAGGGTGTATTTAGGCTCTAGTTTTTTTCTGTTCACACAAGCTCTGCGTGTGAGTGATGTCAACCCTCACGGTATGGTTTTGATGCTCTTTTTTTCTCTTTTTTAAGGATGATGTCCTGTTGACATGTTATTTCACCTTTTATAAATTA
>JAUYWG010000051.1:49076-60432 GCA_034779775.1 Enteromius afrohamiltoni
CTCTCTCTCTCTCTCTCTCTCTCTCTCTCTCTCTCTCTCTCTCTCTCTCTCTCTCTCTCTCTCTCTCTCACTCACTCGCTCTCTCTCTCTCTCTCACTCTCTCACTCTCTCTCACTCTCTCTCTCACTCACTCTCTCACTCTCTCTCTCTCACTCACTCACTCTCTCACTCTCTCACTCACTCTCTCACTCTCTCACTCACTCACTCACTCTCTCTCTCACTCTCTCTCTCACTCTCTCACTCACTGACTGACTGTTTTTTGAAGGAAACATTGACACTGAACCTAATGGTATATGAAGAACTTTATTGGGCCACACCACAAACCCTTTGCCGCAGGTGTTTAATCAAGCACTAGCCACACGGTCTGTATTTACACACATTTGTGAAGAACTCCCATTCCCAGAAGAGTAAAAGCTGTTATAGCCATGAAGAGGAGTCATCTCCATGTGAAAGTAATGTCTGTCTATCATTAAACGTCCTGTTTCACAGAGAGCCCGTTAATAACAAGGTCATTGCTCTGATGTTCCTTCCAAACCTTTAACATGTATTTTAATGGCAGTGTTGTAGTCAAGCCACCCGTGTGTTAGTTAACAACATTTATGCCCGTGCTCCAGATGAAGCAGTAGTGTGCGAACACAGCGTCTGACCTGAAGTCATCTGGAAGAGCTAAGACCTGAATGAGCTCGGTGGCGTTGAGCAGAGGGTTTAGCATCATTACTCGGGGTGTGTTCACACAGATCTTCCTCACACTGCAATGCTGTTTGAATGGCACGAGAATCAATCCTCATCTGTTTCATGTAAACCCTGCCAGCTCGGCCGAAGCGGCGCTGTAAATCTCCCAGACTAAAGGATTCGGTGAGTGGAGGACGAAATGAACTGCTAGGTGATGGAGGGCAGCAGCAGAGATTTGGACAGGACAGTGGTCAGAAACCATAAGTACGTGATGGGAATATAGAGTTGTCTGATCCCTGCCGCTGAGAAGCTGTCCGCCAGGAAAAAGTGCAAACTTTTCTCCTTTTTAATAGCTTCCTTCCCCTCTTTGATCTGGACAGAGAGATGATCCTTCGAGATGCCATCTCACCCACACAAGTCTTCAGTCCCTTCATCTGTCCTTCAGACGTAGAGATGAAGACTGTCTAATCTCCACTTCTCTTGTCATGGAAACTCTTCTCGAGGCGACTTACTGTGACCTTGCAGCCATGAAGACTGAAAGCCTGAGATTTGTCATGCTCCTGAGGCAGCTGCTCCTGTCTGCTTGATGTTTAACAAGGCTGCCGGGGTGCTCGGGTTCCCTTATTATGGTGGTCAAAGCTGTTGTTCGTGAGAGGACTTGGGTTTTTGACAAGCCTCTGGATTATTTGCGCTTCTAGTATCTGCTGCATCTTTCTCAGGAACTTCACTCAAGGCCAGGGACTCCCAGAAAACATCATTGCTGGAAGGTGGATTCTTACTGTACTTGGTAGAAAAACAACATCTTTCACGTTTGCATATCTAAAATGTGTGGCCTAATGGGAAGGGTCAGGATCAAAGGCCAGTATGTTTATCACTTCTACGAGCTTCGGCACTCATCTGAATGTGTTCAGCTTCTGTGATGTTGTGTTTTGAGAGTAAGTCCAGCTCTTCAGTAGGACTTGAGAGTACCGATACTACTGGAAATTACTCAAAGCACCCCACAACCCCAAAAATATATTGATATGTTAAATATAATACATGGCTCCAGACTGTGTCCCAATTAGGGATGTTCATTTCGGTTATTTCTTGTAGCCAACAACCGACGCTCGTTTATTGACGCGATTATTAACCAACAACAATATTTTAAATTAGAATTGAATTCAATTAGAAAGGATAAGCGCCCATGACCCGTTAAAAATAGCAATATTTGCAGTAATAATCTGCAGATTCAATCAACAGAAGACGAAGATTCACATGATTTCATATCATACGCCTGCAGCACTTACAAACAGGCCTGTACGGGAAATATATAGCTATTATTCCTCAATAATAAATCATGAAAAGGAAAGAGCCAGTTCTGTTTGAATGTGCAAAGGGAATCAAGCCCGTGTTCCTTACCAGTAACCATAGCAACAGTGACCCAATTAATATAAAAAATACTAAACTAAACTAAACGTCATATTACTTTCTGACATGACAGGAGTCCAATCGAGGCGTGAGTTCTTAATTAAGTTAAATACTGAAATAAGTAAAATGATGTTTAACTGATTGTATTAATCTGTCAAAATTCATATCGCTCGATTAACAGTTAAAATGAACATCTCTACTGAAATGCATTCATTTTGTGACCATTTTTTTCTTCTGGTGTGACTGCATTTTGTGAGCAGTCATGCTATTCTGTACAGAACTCTGTTACAAGCAGGTCACACAGCATAGATGTAGAAAACCAGTAGGAACACTAACTGTGAGCGTGAGTAAAATAATAAAAACAAAACAAACCCCCCCATCAAACTGCTTCTATGACCAGTAGATGGCAGCAGTCAAGCATTCATGGCTTATTAGTCATTAATTTCAACTTTTAAATAGTTTTGTATGTCTTTTGTCTAGCCAAAGTATTTTACTATAGGCATACAACATGGTCTTTTTTTATTGGTTTTGTTAATAACATTTCCATGAGTATTTTGTTGTTGCTTGAGTTGAATCGCTGCTGAATCGCTGATGCTGAAAGTGAAAGTAAAATACGCACAGAGCGTTAACAAGCTATTTAAAAGCCAAGCGTTGAAACCAGTGCTAATAGCAGTATTATTGGTGTTGCCGCATCGATTAACCTGTGGGAAAGTTTCTTCATCGTCACACTCCCGTCCCGGCCCGGATCAGAACCCAGTGGAGGGAGTGTGGGGTAATCTAGAAGGTCTGTGTGATCTGGGGTCACAGCACACACACATCAGCTGATTCTACTTGTGTTTCCCTCTCCGTAGGATCATCATTTTCTGATTACAAACATTCCGGAAGACAGAGGGGGTCATCACACATACACATGCTCACATGCGTGACCGTGAAGCGTGTCCGTCAGGGCAGGCCTGGACATGGCTGGGATTAGTTTATGGCTGCTTGTTAAAGTGACAGAGTCTCAGTAGTTTTTCTTGTGTCTTTGCTGCACATCATTAGTGTGTTTCAGGACACAGTCCTGTACTGTCCTGTATCGTGATCCGAGTGTGAACCAGAAAACACACTGACAGAGCTCACTGTTCCAGGAGAAGCTTTAAAACAGCCGTTTGACACTTTACTTAAGGACCGTTGTGTCAGCTGCGTATTTGATGTGAGTGCTTGTGTTTTATCAGAGAGAAATTTGAAAGAACTTTTTTTGGACCACTGATAGTCCTGCATAATTCATTTGCAGAACAGACTGACTCCGTACATGAACCTGCTGTCACCTGAGTGCACACACACACACACACACACACACACACAGTGTTTTAGACAGGCTGAGCTTCCCATCTCTGGGCATCACTGTAGCGTCCTACAAGTCTCTGCTGCTCAGTGTCTTCAGATGGAGTGATCTGTGGGGCTCTGTACACTTCAGTCTTGAGCCGTTTCCTCTGGTCAGGAAGTGTTTGGCTTATTTTTTCTGTGAGCCCATTTCTGCATGTGTGATGAGGATTTGGTTTAACTGTAGAGTGTGCACTCCAGCAGATCAGAGGGAGAACCATTAGTGTTGCTTCTTGATCGAGAACTCAATAAGGCCAAAAAACCCATCAAAACACCAGAAGAAAAGTAATGTTAGCGAAGAAAAGAGACTAATCTCAAAATATGAGAGACATGATGAATTGGGGTGACATAGATATTACTTTTACTCACTAATGACCAGCCAGTGCCATACGTGTCAGATTGATCTGGCTGATCGTTGATTGGTCATTTATAGTCACTAGGGTTGCTTTGGTATCAAGAGGATAATGTAAAAATAACGCGATGGTATTGTGGAAGGTTACAGGAGTCTCTCTGCAGGTCTGATGCTGACTGTGTTTGTTTCAGGAAAGCGCAGGAGCAGAATAAGAAGGTGGTTGTGGCAGGATGTGTTCCACAGGCCCAGCCCAGGACTGACTACCTCAAAGAGCTGAGCATCATCGGGGTGAGCACACACTCACACACACACACTCGCACTTACACACTCTCTTACACACATTTGCACATGCTCACTCACACTCATGCACTCACACACACACTCATGTGTTCTGGGGTCATAGGTGTAATGGTGTTTGTACTGTACAGACTGTATGTGGTATTGTCCTACACTGACCCTACACCTAAACCTACCCCTTACAGGAAACAACACACACTCTTACATTCTCAAATAAACACTGTTTAGTATGTTTTGTAAGTCTTTTGTTTTACAGGGAGACAGGAAGTGTCCTCATAAACCATGTTTATGTTGTAGTACCCATGTCATTATACACGTTTGTGTCCTTGTAAACCACAAATGTACACACACGAACACACACACACTCGTCAGAGCTCTCTTTCACTGATTCAGCTGATGATCGGTGTGCGTGTGTTCTGTGTGTTGAAGTGAAGGAGCTGTTTTCAGCTCATATTTGCATTAGTTAAAGCTGGAATCCGGTGACACACGTGTGGGCGAGGATTGTTTGCTCTTACCGTTGGAGAAATCACCTTATGCAAATAGACAGGCGTTTTGCATACTGTGCCTGTGCCGTTGAGTCTCTGAGGATGTGAGTTTGGAGAACTAATCAGGTGTGTGTTCTAGAGAACGGAGCTCTGCAGCGTTTGGTCAGTAATTCAACAGCTGTTAGCGCTGAGCAGGAACGGGCCTGTTTATTGACTTTAATTACATTATTTATGGTGTGCTGTTGGACATAGCGTGTGGGATTACCAACACATTCATGTTTATGAAGGAGATTCAATAATGAATGGACTGAGCCTAACCAGACCTGCTTCAATAAAACATAGCTGTGCAAACAAACGAACCTGGATTATTTATGGTTTAAAGAGAGTCAAGAAACTGTGGTTCAGGTGTGTGTGTGTGTGTGGAGAGATGTGTTTGTCCTGAAGAGAGATGTTGTTGATTGAGGAGATGAGCGTGTCTCTCAGTAATCTGTAGGTCAGATCTCACAGACATGTGCTCTGAACTCCATCCATCCATCCTCCTGATGCTTCAGAGCAACACTTCTACAGCATCTCTGAAACTATGCTCAACTTCATTTCTACATATGAACAGTTTTTTTTTTTTTTTTTTTTTAATTCCAGGTGATTTTAATCAAACTGCTGTTGGGTTATTTTGGTAATAACCTTTATAACACATTATAAGCTTGTTTTATAGCAAAAGCAGATAGCTCCAGATATAATGTTTTGGGATTCTGAAACACTGGTTTAATGTTTGTAATCTCCTCAGATGATGATCTATTTATTAATAAAGCGATGTTGTATCGGCAGTGGAGGAGAATGAATGGTGTGAATGAGTGTGAGTTCACTTCCAGTGTGAACACACTTTTGTTAACATCAGCACTATATTAATATGCTGCTGGTTCAGTCTGAGAGTAGGGGTGGGCGATATGATGCTGTTTGATCGCGGACGATAAAAATGTCTCCATGATCTGCTTTTTAAGGAATATGGTAGTATGGTGTTATTTTATCATCTGCTGTACAGCGAGACACACATTCACATCAGTGTTAACCCAGTGCTAGAGCTCTCTACTGATTCACAATCACTAAACTACATGATTCACTTGAAAGTCTGCGTGAGTACACCTGAAGCAGTCTGTCAAACAGCGCTGAATTACTGAACGAAGATATGCATCACATGTGATTGTGGTAATACTGTCACAAACACACAGCGTTAAACAGCTGCTCGAGTCTAAAGTAAAAGAGAAGGGTCAAGAGAAACATGAGTCATGTTTTGAGTCTGAAGAAATATCAATAGGCTAAAGAAATGTTTTTTGACATAATGTAATTTTGTTAAAACTGATTTCTTAAAATTAGCATTGGGAACTGGTATCGAACTCAAGGTATCGGTATTGAGAGTTTTTGAGCGATACCAAGCCCTAACAGTAATGTTACAGTAAGTCTCCGACACAAAGGCAGCACAAGCGGATCGAAGCACAGCCTGGATTGCTCCGGAGGTCTCACAGCATTTGATGAAGTTGCCTCTGCACATCTTTGTTTCGTCTAGACAACAGAGTTCCACGTCGAGTGCGCCTCGTCCCTCGTCGCTTTCAAGTAGTTTGCTTTAAAAACAATAGCTGTGGGGAATCACACATTGGATCGAGAAGTTCTTCGGTCCAGGGCTGGATTAAAAGCCTTAGACTTCAGCCAAGGGAGGAACACTAACCAGGCCGACCTCCTGCCGCTCACAAACATCTCTGCCAGCACATGAAAGAGTCCACTCAATAAAATTACCTTTCTTCTGGCTCTTTGAGGTGCTTCTGTAGAGCGCTGCGTTGAGAGCCGGTCCCGCGGCGGGTCGCTGCCCGAGTGGGCTGAGAATGAGCTCCCATTAGGGCAGAATTGATTTCTGTTCCAGTGTTTTTCACTCATGTGGAGGCCCGGGTCTGCGCTCCATCTCTCGGCCCACAGTACAGCTGAATTAATGGCCCGGCGGCCTCGGGTCGGCCATTTAACCACAGGGTGCGCTGCACAATGGACACGAATTCCCTTTTATACTCTAGATCAGCATCTACAATCTTACAAGCTCCATGCAGAAATGAGCTCAGCGGAAGAAAGATTGGTGCCTCCAGCCGACTCTCACCATTACAGGCCTCTTTATTCTCACTCTGCTTTAGTTCAGACTGGAGCAATCAATCGGCGCAGGGCTGTCGGGTGTGGAAATGTGCAAGAATGAATTTCTGAGGAACCGGATAACACTGGATCTGTCTGTTACTACATATTACATCTGTTTAGTCAAAGAGCATGTGGATGATGATGATATTCCTCAGTTATTCTGTAGATTCAGAGCGTCCACATTACCAAAGAACATCCTCACTGACTTCACTCTAGCGTAGGGATGGTATTACTACTTTTAGCGATACGGTACTTTAACAGCAATCTTAAAAATTAACAATTGCTAATCTGTTCATTCAGTGAACATAGAGTATAAGTTCATATAGACTCTAAAAAGGGATATTTTCATGGCCTTCTTACAGTATCACTGCATTAGAGCATGTGGCAAAGGGCCGAAATCGTAAAGGGACATTAATTTGCAAGGCAGAATCACAAACTCATGTTATTTGTGCAAAAGTTTTATTAACTCCACGTTAACTCACATGACTGAACACAGACGTATAAATACACTCACACTAAAGGGAGAGTGCAAAGACAGCTTAGCAGTAAAACATTAGGAAAAGCCAAAGTTATGAAAAGAGAGTCAGTTGAGCACCTGTGAAACCATCGGTTCTGTTCATAACGGGTTTGTTTAATATTTAGTTTAGTTATATGTATGATACTTGCATTGCTTCGTTAGTGAGGGTTCGATGTAGTCTCGAAGTCCTGATGGTTCCAAGGTTCTGGATTTGCAATCATGTCCTCCTGGTTTGAAGAGTGATGAATCCCATTTATTAGCACTATATTAATCATAGTTTAGCCTTAACTATTAGCTTATCCTAAGCATTAAACATGAATATCACTCAATAAGTGCCAGAATGTAGATTTAGAACAGGGGGTCAAATAGTCTTCATCACAAACCAGCAGTAAACGTCATAACAAGAACAACAAAAAGAAAATATGTGTGTGTGTGAAGTTGTTAATAAGGGATAAAATGTGGTTACTGTACATTGTTGTATATTAATTACTAGCTTAATTTTGTTTAGTGTATGTCTTTAAAATGACTGAGTTGTAAATAATGTAATATTATGATTGTAAATAATATGCCCTTACTATATGTACAGATAATCATTAGTTTTACACGTTTTCATGCTTAACTGATGCATAATTGTTAATCATATATTAATAGTTTATTAATAGTTTAACTAATGCATAAAATGTTAAGTTAATCATTAATTACTTGTGTTTTTTCTCAACTGATGCTTAATTGTGGAAAAAAAAAACATGAATTAATGCTTAACTAATGCATTATTCTGGCCCCTATTCTGAAGTGTTCTGAACCTTTTTGTAGTCACCAATACCCGTCCTTCAGTTCTGTATGCACACACAGTCAGTGTTATTTGGTGGAGAGTGAATGTAGAAAGGCTGACTATGCCCTGATACAGGAGGACACAAGCAACGAAGATGTTCCATATATCTGCAATATTTTTGCAAACCAATGGTCTACAGCACTTCAATTAGATCAGTATAATGCTCACTGCGTTTCCTATAAGTAAAGGAAGCAATCTCAGTAAAGTGGCCTTATCGTGCCCATTGCCTCTATGGAACCTTTAGACAAGAACATTTTCGGTAAGGACTTATGTTTATCTACCTTATCTGAGAACTGATAAGGCAATCACATTACATTTGATTCAATCATTCTAGTGTAAAGTGTTTGAGTTGAATCGTCTCTTTAATATCACAGACATAATTCAGTTGGTACCGTACCCTCCAATAGATCGTGAAGTGTGTCTGGTGGGAAACCTGTAATGTGTTAGTGACTGACAAAGAACACAGTCTCTCTTCACTCCAGAGAGAGTCATTGTGCGTTACACTTTGAACATGAAGATCATGCTCAGTTTGACTTCTTTAGACAAATGTCGCATCACTGACTGCACTTCCTCAGAGGTAGACAAATAAAATCTAAATATTTTCTGATCTGAAGGACTCAACAAAGCCTGCTAATCCGTGAGCAGCCACATTGTCTGCCGAAACATAAAATACTGTTGCTTTGATATTATGACAGACTAAGTCAATAAACACACTAGGCGTAATCTTGGTGAGGATGTCAGAATTTCGAAACGGTGATTGAATCATTGATAGAACTGGAGCTATATGTACTACATTTTCCAGACTGCTGCAAGTCATATTGCAATGGCATTACAACTGGATAGTTATGTTCAATGAATGTCTTTCTGTGTTAACATCTATGTCCTCTGTCTTCATCATCATCATCATTTGTGTTACTTTTAGGTTCTTCTGAAACAGCACATGCATCAGAAGTAAAAGGGTATCTGGATAGCTCGTGTAAATTGACCACCACACTCTTGTGTGCATTGAAGGAAGAATAGACATTGGTGCTGTAATTGCAAACAACAGTCTCATGACTTTTTAAATGGGCTCTGAGGATACTAAACGGAGCTTCAGAAATGGATTGTTCTAGTGTACACAGACTACATTTAGGTGAAATGTTTCTGACTTTGACATGAACCAGTATCTATAGTACTACATGGTTTCTATGCAAGTGAGTTTTGAGTGCAGCGTTTGTTGGAAATGTGCAGGGACAGTCAGGATAGACACATGCCAGAGGGATTATTTTAGAGCAGATGCTGTGCTTTACTCTCTTCCAGTCCATTATCTCACCTGGAATCTAGAATAGAAAAAAAAAATCAAACGCACACAAAAAAACCATAGTATGACTGAAAAAAGTGTTAGCATACAGTATGTAAGTGTTTTTTTTTTTTTTAATGCAGTATATAAAAAATATATATAGACTGACAAAAGATTATATTTGATTCGATACAAATAGTATTAGCATGCAGTATTACCAAAAATAGTTTTTTACAAAATGCTGTAAATAACAAAATATTATAAACAGACAAAGTATTCTATTTAAATTATACTATAACAAGTCTAATTTAAAAAGTGTCCTGGCACTGTCACTGTAAAATCAAATATAAAATAATCTTTCATTTAATTTCTTCAGAGAATCTCACTGACACTGAAATCTATGTATTTATTTTTTTGGCCACTAACCCTTCTGTGCAGGTTGAGGGATTTCCGGATTCAAACACTTCACTATTGAAATGAATAATTATAATGAATAAATAATATTATATTATTATATTAAAATAAGCATATTAAAAAGAAGCGCAGCATAAATGTTTTAATTTCAATACCCTGAATTGACAAACATTGCGCTGGTCAGTAACAGCTCCCAACACTGAACTAACGTTAAAGATTTGTCTTATTGACCAACATGCTACAGCGCTGGCTGAGGAGGAGCTTCGTCGCGTTTAAACAGGGCTGTGATTACATTGATTAAAACACCTGCGGAAAATTCATTGGATTTGTATATTTGGATGTTTTATTTACTGTAGTGTAAAGCCATCTCAGAAAGAAGGAACGATCATAAGGATTTAAGAGTTAAGAAAACTCTAAAGAGACGTTGTCTAAATTAAACCAGCAATTCAATCAGCTGGAAAGGGTTAATTTTTACAAACTCATGAATAAGAAAAAAGTTTTAAATACACATAATGGTTAATTAACAAACTAATTGTAATTACTCAGTTTTTAATGAATTAGTTACAGCATTAGGGTTTGCAGTGCAGTTATCTTAGCGGGACTAATCTGCTTTCGTTTACCCATGTGTCTGTATGATATCAGAGATGAGAGGAGATTGATCGTGCTGATTAACACACTCCTCAGACACATGAGAACACATGTTTATACTACTGCTTTATTAATTCATATTCATGTCCTCATGAGTCGAAGTGTTTTCTTCAGAAACACCAGCTCTCCCAGGACTCCTGGAGTCTAAGGAGTCTCTCCAGCATCATGACAGCCCTCTGTTGTGACTTCTGAATGAAGATCTCACAGCCTCTCTCTGTGTCTCTGTAGGTCCAGCAGATCGATCGGGTGGTGGAGGTCGTGGACGAGGCTATCAAAGGTCAGTCTCTCACACACACACACACACACACACACACACGTGTGGTCATCTGTCTTGGTCTCTCTGTCTAACCTGTCGCTTGTTCTCTCCAGAGATGATCGTATGTATTTTTCTAATGCGCTAGTGTATGTGCGAAGCTTTGTTTTACCCGTCAGGTGATTAGATGCTATGATACGGGTTTAACACGGCGGAGGAATAGATGGTTCTGCTTGTGTTCTGATTGTTAGTAGTTTATATGGAGGAGTTGGTGTCTTTATATTGCTGCTGTCCGTTTTAAGCAGGTGTCGTCCTGTAGATGGGCTGGAGGTCAGTTATGACTCTGACACATTGACCGATGGCCATAGATCTGCGGATCATTGTCCTAATCATAGACCTGCTGCTGAAGGCTTCACCGTGTGTGTGAGAGAGTGAGTAAGTTTGCGTGTGTGTGAAAGAGTGTGTGAGTGCATGTAAGTTTGTGTGTGTGTGAGAGAGAGTGGGTAAAGTTTGTGTGCGTGTATGAAAGAGTGTGTGTGAGACAGTGTGTGTGTGAATGTGTGCACCTGGTATTTATCACCTTATGGGGACCAAATGTCCCCACAAAGATAGGAATACCAGTAAATTTTGACCTTGTGGGGACATTTCTTAGGTCCCCATGAGGAAACA
>JAUYWG010000051.1:109888-121841 GCA_034779775.1 Enteromius afrohamiltoni
CAACAAGCAGAAGAGATTTGTTTGGGCCAAGAAACACAAGGAATGGGCATTAGACCAGTGGAAATCTGTGCTTTGGTTTGATGGGTCCACATTTGAGATCTTTGGACAAACATTTATTTTCCAACAGGACAGTGACTCCAAACACACCCCAGGCTGTGTAAGGGCTAGTTGACCAAGAAGGAGAGTGATGGAGTGCTGCAGCAGATGACCTGGCCTACACAGTCACCGGACCTGAACCCAATGGAGATGGTTTGGGGTGAACTGGACCGCAGAGTGAAGGCAAAGGTGCCAACAAGTGCTAAACACCTCTGGGAACTCCTTCAAGACTTTTCCATTTCAGGTGACAAGCTCATGGACAGAATGCCAAGAGTAATCAGAGCAAAGGGTGGCTATTGTGAAGAAACTAGAATATAAAAGATGTTTTCAGTTATTTCACCTTTTCTTGTTAAGTACATGAGTCCAATCATAGGTCTGATGCCTTCAGTGAGAATCTACCAGTGGAAATGATCATGAAAATAAAGAAAACACACTGAATGAGAAGGTGTGTCCAAACTTTTGGCCTGTACTGTATATGGTGTTTATTTTGATAGATTGTTAGTAACTCCATAATAACTAGCAGTCATTAGAGTACTAGTAGACTGTCTGATTAATATCTCCTAACACTTTATTCTAATGAGTCCACAACACACTACACACTGACTATCAGAAACTTACTCTACTAAAGTGTGTAAAATATAATGTTTTCAGTGCTCCGCTCAACAAGGCAGCGCAAACGACGGGACAGGCAGTGTGCTGACCACTCCTCCCAGCCCCAGACAGACGAGAACTAGAAACACACACATTACTAACTATCCCCGCGGCGTTCAGACAGGCATTTCCAACAGATTTGTTTTAATACGGGTTTTAAGAAAATGCTAAATGTTATTGAGTCCCCCTAGCAGTCCTAGCAAAGAACAGACAGATTGTGCCCTCCTTTAGCTGAAGCACAACAGCGGCCCGGGGTTTAAAGACATGATCTGTGCTGTCTGAAGAAGATTTGGACACTCTCATCTTTTTGAACGTGAAAAAAATTACAAATGGATTAAAAATAAAAATGGTTCTTTTCTTTCTGTTAGTTTATAACTGCTACAATATTACAATATTTCATTGATTTGGTTTTGGTTATAAAGGAGGTTTTGTTTTACTTGCTGCTAAAAAGAAACCCCAGAAGATATGTGTTAGTAGATAAGAAGATAAGTTAGAAGTTAGAAGATAAGTATAGCTCCATTGTCGTTCAAAGTAAAAGAAAAGAAAAAAAAACACTAGATCATACTTTTATGTTAGTTTTTAATAAATAAAAGTGTGAAAAACATATTTATTTTTGCTGTCTCGAAAACATGCCGAACCGTGACACCACTGTATCAAACCGAACCGTTACACCCCTAACATTTATATAGGGGTGTATGATCTGTGCTGCTTTAAGTGATGCGAGTTGAGCCGTGTGTGACTGCAGTGAAACTCAGGTGAGGTTAATGTTTGACACGAGGGTCTGTGAGGCAGAGATTTTGGCGCTCTCTGGTCTGACTGGCGGGATTTCCTGCTGTCTGACACACGCTCTGCTCTGACTCATGCTGTTTGTGTCCTGAAACACTGTGTTTGTCCCGCGCCGGATCCCGCCATACACCTTCCCGCCTCCTCCGCTCTGATTCCGGCTGGATTAGAGCGTCTCCGCCTCTCGCCGACTGTGGTTAATCTGTTTGACATGAGTCATTGTGTTTTGTCAAACGCTGACTCACACACGTCCTCACGGTTGTATAATAGATGGCTGGTGGCTCGTAACATTGACTGTCACGCACCGCTCAGAAACCAGTTCTAGGTGTGTTGTGTGTGGGGCGGGAGTTTGTTTCCCCCGGGGCCTGAAACATGAGGCTCTTCTACAGCAGATGTGTGTCATTAGTTCTGTGTTGAAATACTTTGTTTACCTGCCACAATGTGGACAGACAGCTTTAGGTGAGCTCTCGAAGAAGAGTGGTGTGTGTTGCTCATGAAGTGCTGTTTCTGTGACAAAAACAGGTTCATTTTTACACTTTAACTGCGTTTATGCTTCCTAACTCTATAAAACAGGCTGATAAATGATTACTTAAAAATGTACGCCACTAGGTTTGAGGGACTTTGCTACACCCTGTTTGCAGTTGTGATCATCTCTCTGTAGGATGCTTTAAAACAGAGTTGTATCTGTTTGTGCTGAGGACGTCAGCCATGCCTGGACAGTAAGGTCTGTCTGTGGCTGGAATATGCTATGTCCTCCACATTGATCAGCTGGTGACACTGCAGTCAGGACACACACACACTTATAAAGAGCTTCTAGAACACTGATAAACATTTGCAAGAATATAAAACAGGCTGTTTTATAATGAATATAGTGAATACACAACAAACTCAGGTTTAAAAAAAACAGCAGATTTGACCTCTTGTTTTGAGCAGCCTGATGGGGTCGGGGGTCTGGCCAATGGTGAAGCAGGACAGGACAGTTTTTTCAGTTCACTTTAGGGACTCTAGTGGTGCTGAAGTCACACTGATTCTCTCTCTCTTAACTTTCCTCACTCGAACTACATCCGTCAGTTATAACTGGAATAACTTGATGCGTGTTATCTCTGTCTCTGTGATATATTAACAGTCATTTCATAGTAATGTAGAGAGCTGTTTATACCCACTGACAGCACTGTCACTCACCTGAGTATGTGAGCTTTCTAGAAATACAGCTAAACCCGCACATACAGAAGACATCTGCTCTTTAGAAATGGTTTGTATGAGGCCATTTCTTAATGACAGCCACTGAAGGATAAATTTAACATGAAGTTGTCATCACATTCTAGTTGTAGTGTTGAAAATGAAGAGAGACAGTTTTGTGTGCGTGTCTGTGATTAGCAGATGGTTAAAAGTTTCATCTGTTGTTTCGTCTGATAGAGCACTATACATGTGCATATATATCATGTATATACACACAAACATTCACAGGCTCATGAGACTTTAAAACTAAACCTTTGAGGGACGTTGATTTACACAGCCTTCAGCAGTTAAGAGAGTAACGCCGAGTGTTTGCAGGAGAGAGTGCGTTAGACATCTTCACACATTAGCTGTTACTGCCATGTCCCAGCAAGCTCAGGACAGGAAGCACTGTAGATAGAGCGGGTCATTTACTCTGTCTGTGGGCAGTAAAAGCAGCAGCTGCAGTACTACAGGTACTTCTTTCATTGATCAGTTTAGCCCAGAAGAGAAACACACCTGATGGTCTGAGATGCTTACAGTGATGATGCCTGCTGGACCTTCACTGGACTCAACAAGTGCACCGAGCATTGCCAGAGGAAACAGTGTTTTATTTTCGATTTGTGTGGAAGGTTTGTTTTATCTTGGCGTGCCTCAAGGCTCTAGCATCGTACCTGATGTAGTTTGAGATTGAAGTTGGCTTTTCTTTGGTGATGATTTACTAGCGGTTGAGTTTGTTTAGTTTGTTGCCATGTCTGTCACAGACTGCACAGTTGAGAAAATGACTTTGAACTGTGAGTAGCAAGTTCAAAAACAAATAAACAAAACTGCACTACAGGTTACTCGCGCACTGTAACGAACTACACAGAACACTAGAGTTCTCTGAGTTCTTATGGAATGGCAAGACTCCAAAGATTCGAAAAACTATTCTGCAGGAAACCCAGGGTTGGGTGGGTTAGCCCTTCCTAATTTTCAGTGGGCGAACACACGGCCCATGTTATACTTGATTCATTCAATAAATGTGTATACTCAAGCTTGGTTAAACATTGAGAATACTTGTACTCTGTTTCCTATTACACTTTCTCTATTAAAGGACACTGATAGGACCGTCTCAAATCCTTTTTTGGGGGGGGCTTTAGGTTACCTCTCTGTCTTCCCCGATATACATCTTCTCCTGCTCTGGATGTGCCTACTGGAGAAATCAAGGGGTTTACACAACATTCCGAAAAAACACTGAAAGGGACGATCGATAATTCATTTCGGATTCCGGGTTTTCATTTCAACGCAGCGCACCTGGTCCTAGGGTCTTTTACTGTTCTTCCTCTAACAACACTTTTTTTTAGATATTTACAAGCACACGATTCTATTCTATTCTATGTCTTGATGTTGGTGCTAAAGGCTTAATTTCTAAGTTAATCGACACCTCTGCCACTTCTTTCACTGTTGGTCCTCAGACCTTAATATTAAAATAGACCAGGACACATGGGTCCACTCATCATCTGTTTGTGCGATGTCAATGCCTTACGCCTCAGTGTAAAGTGGGTCATAAAATTCACTGGTCAAAGCGCAAGCTTGCACGGACCGATCCAACCATAGACCCAGAGTGTGACCGGTGTTCTTTGGGTTTAGTCACTCTAGCCCATATGTTCTGGACCTGTCCAGCTCTTACTCTTACTACATTTTGGGGGGCAGTATTTTATTCTCTCTCAGCGATTACGTCTGTGAATATATTTATAACTACTGGCCTGTGGAGTGGTGCCCACTAGCTATGCCTTGCCCAATCATCTTAATCATCTTTTACATTTGGTGGCCTTTCTTAAATTGCTTTTTTTCTCTTTTATGTAGGTGTCTTTGTTTTATTTTTTTCCTTCTATTTTTGTAAAATGTAAAAAAAAAAAAGAATAATAAGTTAACTGTAAGAAGCTGTGTTGTAATGTAATTTAAAGTGTGTTCATTTAATTTTTCATTTTTAAGTTTGTGAATTGTAGGAAAACCGAGTTTTCGTGTTTATCTCGAGGTTTATGTACAGTGGCTTTAAAAATGATCTTCAGAAATATAGTGCAGGGTCAGAGTTCACCAGCGGTGGTTTTAACACATTTCTGACACTGGCCTATTTTAAAAAGTCCAGGCAACCATTGAGTGTTATCTTTGTTGCCTCTTTTTTTCTTTTTGAAAGCGTGCAGTGAGTAACACGTGTTGGAGCAGATGAGACTCCTCACAGAGAGAGTGAAGCCTAAAGACTGTTATTGAGGCCTTTCTTTACTTTAGCATGTCAGAACAACGGTGAAACTCGACCCCACGTGTGACGCATGCTTCATGAGCACAGGTGAGTAAACAGCAGTATCCAGAAGAAACAAACCCAGAGCTGTGGCCCTTTCATTTCCTGAGCGCAGACGGTGGTCTCATTCTCCTGAATAAAGCTCTGGGGGCCGCGAGGAGAAATCAACCCATCCTTTGAGTCGTTTGCTTTATTCAGAAAATAGCTGCATCACTTGAGCACTGAAAGACGCTGAGTTTAAAGCGATCATTCTCTCTATTGCAGCAGGATGTGATGACTCGGCGTGTCATTTTCCTTCTGCCTCATGTAATGGAAATCACGTGAGAGCTCCAAGAAGACAGAGCTTGCTGTGAATTGATTTGCTTGCTCAGAATCAGTGATGCTGCACTGGCTGTCATGACTTTTGTTGGAAGTCAAGTGTCTGACTTGTGAGATGTGTTAAAGGACTGACGGAGTGTAGTCACTTGGTTTGGTTGTCCACTGTGGCACTGAGAACATGCAGACGCCTCAGTCTTGGCCGTGGTAATGCAAGTGTTTACAGGCTACGAGACGTAAACAGCAGCTGTGTTATGGAGGACTATCAGGTATTTGTTTAGGTCACAAAGCGAGCTCGACCAGCTACAGAGAGAAACTAGTAGAAAGCGAGTGAGTGTCCCTGAGGGTCGACGTCTTTACTTCACTGCACTTTACTTTACTTTGCAAATTACTGTGTAATTTATTCATCCTGCAATGCATGCTGGGAACTCACAAACTCAAGCCTTAAGATTTGGGGCAGCATTTGGGAAGCGTTCCTTACCGTTTGGCTCTGAGGACTGAATGAGAGTCTGCGTGTGTGAGCACACCTTCAGAGTTTGTGTTTAATGAACTAAAAGCACAATCTTACCGCTGGCTGATATTTTATTTTCTGATTGCCTCAGTCCTGCTTTCCAATTGAAGTTGAGTAATTTAGCATGAGAAAATGCATAGGAAGCTCCAGTTAGACTCAAAGTGATCTGTCAAAAGGCCAGATCTGGCTTGAACTCTCCCCGTCATCTTTACATGATTTAATTAAGATCTCACCCTGCTCCTCTGTGAGTCACTGTTAGCATTTCTTTTCCAGAATGAAAGTTCCTGTGGCCTTTGGACTTGAGGTCTAATTGCTGTAAAGTTCAATGATAAACCAAATTGACATTTCATTTACATTTCATACTGCGATGCCTCGCTGTGCCACGACCCCTGGGGACCCGTATCTGTTTCTGTGGTCCTGCAGCGGGAAATGCGGGGTCACGTAGGAGCTCATCTCGTGCATTTAATTCACGTTACGGTGGGCCAGACACGACCCCGCCGCATACAAATCAGGCAGCAGGTAGAGGTCTGCCGTCTCCAGAATTTAGAAAGGACACACAGCTAATGACGTCCTGTGGGAAGATCTGCCCTTTGTGGACAGACGCGTCCTACGCTCACCTTCCTCTGGGTGTTTTCTTAAAAGTGTCCTTGCACTCACTCCGACAGTGTTAGAGTGGAAATATGCCGGAGAGAATCATCAAACCCGGAGCACAGGAGATTCAGACGCACACACCCCTGGGAAATATCCTGCCGTAATTGAAAGCCAGGCTGTGCTGAAGATGAATTTAATGATTTCATATTTACAGACAGGCTTTGCTTTTTATTCCATTTGCATTTATTCCATCAAGCCTGCAAAATGTAGGTTATATATAATTTCCCTGTGATTTTCCTGGGTCCGCGGGTCACTCCGTTCTGTGTGATTGGAAAGGTTGCACAGAGAACGAGAAGGACTTTTGATTATTCTTCAAACAAGGATTCTCTTCACAAACAGGCAGTGTTTTTTTTTTTTGTTGTTTGTTTGTTTTTTTGTTTTTTTGTATCTCCCGGGTGCTTTTAGTGTTTTGAGTGCGTTTCCAGATGAGGATCTTGAAGGTGCTCAGGAGTCGATTGGGAGATTCTGCTGTTTGTTCAGTTTTTGTTCCAGCAGTTTATTTAAGCTCTCTCAATGTCTTTGAAGCTGGACTAAACTCTCAGATTGCCTGCTGCTGTTCTGCTGGTGTTTACATGCTGCTGGCACATCACAGATTCAGCATTACCTCGGGCGGTGCAGGACCGGATCTCTCTGGAGATGCTGGTCCTGGCCGTGTTTGCTCTTCAGAGGCCCGCCGAGGGTCTGACTCCTCCAGGTGGTGCAGTGCCTGCGCCAGCAGTCTTTCACCTGCTCCACCGGCTCACCACCTGCAGGACTGGGCGTGCCAAGGTGTTTCTGGAAGTCGTCCCCGTCTGAAGATCAGTCCTGTGCATTCTCTTGTCCTGATATGCTAACACCAGACTGACCCGTCTCTGTTGCAGGCCATCTGCTGGACCAACTGTGCAACCAGGCTTTATTGAGCGTCGTTGCGAGGCCTGTACTTTTAGGTTTGGGTGTTATTGGTCAAAATGAACCTTGTGCATCTCTGTTTGTTTGTAGGGAATAGCACAATTGTAACTAGATGGGGGGGAAATCCTAGAAAAGTACAGAAACTATGAAAAGTTCTATTTATTTCCCCATCAGACATTGTAAATTAAATCCAATATCCAGTTGTGCTCAAGAATATCTAGTTTGTTGTGTTCGAGGCACTTAGTGTGCAAAGTTATGTTCCTGAATGCTCTTCCTCACTATATCAGCCCCAGCGTGGCATTCTTTCAGGACAGACTGGTCTAACCAGTGCTCTCGTATTGATTCAGATTCACTGACACGTGGATGGCACTCTTCTGCTGAAGGTCTGTCTGTTGTCTGCAGTTGTTGTGAGACAAGAGTGTATTTATAGCAAATGAAAAGTCTCACATAGATGTATGTTAAAGCAGAGACCAAAACCATTTTTTCCTCTTATTACAAGGTAAATGGTTCCACACTTTCTATACAGATATGCTAACTGTCCCTGCCGTGCAGTAAAACTCTTTAATCAGCGAGTAAGAACTCGTGCCTTTAAGGTGTGTTCAAATCTCACCCCCATTTGAAAGCATTGACATTAGAGCGTGAGCCGTTTGAACCTAGATCTCTCTTCACAAGCCCTGAGGAGCTCATGAAGGCACGGAGGAGTCGACTCTGGAGCACCTGCAGGGCAGAGAAAGAAGAAACAAGCACACGGCGAGTTTAAAGAGGAACGAGTCACCGATGAGACTGCTGGATCTCCAGGATCGTTTCTGACAGTGGCTCTGAGTGAACGTGTGAGAACACTTGCACGCTTTTACATGTGTGTTCAGGTGTATTGACGGCTTCTCAAACAATAGGCATGTGTGTATGTGTGTTTGGAGTGTGAAATCCATTTGCAGAACGATGATTGTTTTTCTCATGCATCAAATGAGCCAAAAGGGCCTCCAGCAACAGGTGGTGTGTGTCTCTCCATGTGGAAGCTGGATCCCCAGGGATGAATTTGACTCTTCACACCGTCGGCTCCGGAACAGATCTCGGGTGAACTGCAGGAGCGTGTTGATCTCGTCTCTGTGGTCTGGAGCACCTTCATCTCAGTTCACCTGCGCTAGTGCTCAGCGTATCATCGGTAGTTTTGTTGTTTTGTAGTGTAGAGTATCTACACTGAACGCTGGCATCATAGTGCACAAGCATAATCCACATGTTATTCAGGTCTAGATGTTTATTTCACCTGAATTAGGTTTTAAGCAAGCACTGTGGTGAGAAGCATTGTGGCGTCTTGTGAGGAATGACCACCTTAACTGTTTTGATTGTGTTAAAGAACTAAGAGTGATTGGCATCATTACTTCTCGTATACTTTTATTACCTCTTCCCTTTGATTGGCCGTCAGCTGCTGCTTGTGTTTAGTCAGACCCTGAAGTTCAGTATTGTTCAGAATAGGAGCATGTGTCCTAAATGATATGCTATCTATCCGGATACATTAATGAAAACGTCACTAAACCCATCAGTATGACACAGCTATAGCTGGATATCATGGATAATACAGCTTTTGTTGTTGTTTCTGAACCAGAAGTGTGTCCATGTGCTTCATATGTGTTCAGCTGGACTCCTGTCAGACTTGATCTCAAACTGTCTTCTGGACTCATGTTTTTGTGCAGCCCAAATTCTGGAAATGTTTTTTTTTTTCTTCAATAAAATAAAAAACGTAACTTTCAAATCACATGAGCCAATACTGGATTCGCAAGAGTGTCTCCAGTGATGCTCAGCCTCCTCTGTACAGCTCTTATTACATTAAAATAAAGAGATCCAGAGGACTGTATTTTCCACATGGCTGACCCGTCGCGGTCGCTTGCCGAGTGTGATGATCTGTCCGCTCTAAACGCAGCTCTCACGGCGGTCAGCTAATTGAAAGTATATATTACGATCCCAGCGTGTCCCCCAGAGCCGTGCTGGCCCTATTATCCTCCTCCGGCTGGACTAATGAAGCATGCTCCTGGGCTCCTGGGTTTTGGTGAAGTAGTAAACTGATTGCTTTGAGCGGTTAATAATTTTATAGGCTGATGGTGACCTCTGCTCTGGAACATTTGAGCTGCTCGTCTGAGAAACTGAATGACTTGAATTGACCTTTGGAAATACTTTCAAGCTGTAGCCCTTAAATGCGACAGGCAGAGACGTGCACACAGACACATCACGATACGGTGGAGAGACTTGCTGTATAGTTTGTTATTCTGAAAAGTCTTTTAGAAAGCATTCAGATGTCCTTGAAGGGGAAACTTCATTACTTCACATATATGTTAATATGTATGTCGTTGAAGTCAATGGACGCTGGGCTTCTTCGGGGAAATGCACTGTGACGCTACGGGAATGTATGAGAAGGTCAGCCGACCTGCTATATCTAACTGATTCTGAACGAGCTCGTCTTTGAGATGAACGTTTTCTAACGCATTTTTAGTCGATAAAATGTTATTACAATAGTACATAATTTGACCGTTAATTTTGTGACATTATAGGGGAAGCTGAGCTTGCAGTCAGATCCTTCAGTCTTCAGGCTTTTTTACTGATCCGGCCCGGTCTCCTATCTGAACCAATACCACAAGTCCCCCCTCCGCTGCGTTAGATGCATCAGCTTTACGTTCATTTACAAAGTTCTGTTTATTTTACTGGTTAGGTTTAACTTACAGGGTTCGGGGTAAAGTAAGACAAAGAAATGAGAGTAGAATATTTTGGCCTGCTAGTTCTGATTCTGCGTGCTTCAGTTGGGTTGATGTTTTCTGTTTATTCACTTTGAAAGCTGAAATCCACTTTTACACGCTGCAGTTAAGTTTTGTTCAGAGGAACCTTGGAAGACATCTTCAGGCAGGAGGCCAACAAAAAGTCCATTAATCCAGCACCTGTGAAGGAGAGGAACCTTTAACAGCCTGAGAGCCCGAGCCCAATGGAGAAGTGCACTTGTCAAGAGGGTCATTTCTGCAGGGCTGCCTGTCATCTGTTCAGCTTCTATTATTCTTTAATGACGGCTGCTGGCCTGGATGCCTCAATTTTCCTCTCCTAACTCTCACACACTTTGAAGCAGCTCTTTTGAGGGAATTTGCTGCCTCCTCAGCCGTGAGCCTGAGAGCTAGCTGCTAGCTAGGGTTAGAATTCAGCTCTGATAAAACCGTACGCTTTCAGACCAGCTTTAGGAAGATGTCTCTAATGTAGGAGATTTGAGATGAGAATGTGGCTCTGGGCTCAGTGACCGCAGGAGAGAAAGAATAAACATGAAACGTGTGTGAAAACCAGCCAAGGTCACTTTCCTGAGTGAAAGCGCAGAAGTGAGGCCAGCAGGTAATGTGCACAGACAGCTTAAGATGCTGCTTTAATTAGAAATCCTGAGAAACAGACCACACAGAGCTCCCCGGCACTAACAGAATCAGACCCAAGCTCATCTGGTACAGTATAAAGGACTAGCTTTTATCTTTTTCATAAGCATCTTGAACTCCAATTAGCTTGTGGTGAATGAATGTTAGGGAAATGCATGAGAGAGAGATTTAGGTGTGTGTGTGTGTGAGAAAAAGAGTGCGTGAGTAAAAGAATGAGTGTGTGAGTAAAAGAGTGTGTGTGCGTGAGTAAAAGAGTGTGTGTGTGCGTGAGTAAAAGAGTGTGTGTGTGTGTGTGCATGAGTAAAAGAGTGTGTGTGGGTGTGTGCGTGAGTAAAAGAGTGTGTGTGCGTGAGTAAAAGAGTGTGTGTGTGTGTGTGTGTGTGCGTGAGTAAAAGAGTGTGTGTGTGTGTGTGTGCATGAGTAAAAGAGTGTGTGTGTGCATGAGTAAAAGAGTGTGTGTGTGCGTGTGCGTGAGTAAAAGAGTGTGTGTGTGCGTGTGCGTGAGTAAAAGAGTGTGTGTGCGCGTGAGTAAAAGTGTGTGTGTGTGTGCGTGAGTAAAAGTGTGTGTGTGTGTGCATGAGTAAAAGAGTGTGTGCGTAAAAGTGTGTGTGTGCGTAAAAGTGTGTGTGTGCGTGAGTAAAAGTGTGTGTGTGCATGAGTAAAAGTGTGTGTGTGCGCGTATAAGTGTGTGGGTGAGTAAATGTGTGTCTGTGTGTGAGTAAAAGTGCGTGTGTGTGTGCATAAAAGTGTGTGTGTGTGTGCGTGGGTAAAAGTGTGTGTGTGTGCGTGAGTAAAAGTGTGTGTGTGTGTGCGTAAAAGTGTGTGTGTGTGCGTAAAAGTGTGTGTGTGTGTGTGTGTGTGCGTGAGTAAGTGTGTGCGTAAGTAAATGTGTGTGTGTGTGTGGGTAACAGTGTGTGTGTGTGTGTGCGTAAAAGTGTGTGTGTGTGTGTGCGTGAGTAAAAGTGTGTGTGTGTGCGTAAAACTGTGTGCGTAAAAGTGTGTGTGTGCGAGAGTAAAAGTGTGTGTGTGCGAGAGTAAAAGTGTCTGTGTGCGTGAGTAAAAGTGTGTGTGTGTGTGTGTGTGTGTGTGTGTGTGCGCTTCAGAGATGCTCATTCTGTGAATGTCAGTACTTTTCTTTTTATCTTTTTACCTTTTTATTATAAACTCTAA
>JAUYWG010000051.1:123219-137711 GCA_034779775.1 Enteromius afrohamiltoni
TAGGGTCAGTGTAGGACAATACCACATACAGTCTGTACAGTACAAACACCATTACACCTATGAAGAGAGAGAGACACACCATAAACCACAAAAACCAACATGTGTGTGCGTGAGTAAAAGAGTGTGTGTGAGTGACACTTGATTACAGTAGCATTAGTGTGTGTGTGTGTGTGATTATCTATCTCTGAAGACAGCACCTGAGCTCACTAGAGTTTATTGACTTAGCATTGTTAGTAGTTCAGAATAATTTCCACAGTTTGGGGACCGAAATATTTATTTATTTATTGTTTTACATTTGACCTTTATCTCTGTTTTTAACCTTAAAGTGGCGTTAGCAGTAGGAGTTTACTTAAATTGTCTTTAGATGGCTTTGCTTGCGTTGCTCTTCTGCTGGAGGGCATTGCTCCTGAAGCTCCACAAACCCGTCCCTTCAGTCCAGCTTTGGTCATTAACAGAGCATGAATGGTGTGTATGTCACCTGACTTTATCGTGCTGGTGTTTGAAGCCACATGTATCTGTGCAGATCTTTGTTCAGAGGTTCAGGTGGAGGTGTTGAATCAGGCCTGTGTTCCTCTCCTCACTTGTTGTGTGTTATATTCTCAGCCCCAGGACCTCGTGAGTGAAGGCGTGCTGTAATTGTGCTTATTCTAAAGTCTTCTGTAAAAAAGCAGTTCAGTCTCATTAAAATAAATCAATTCAGTTAGGATGAGTGTTTGTATGTTTGCTCCTCTGAGAGTGTCTAGTTGTTAGCTGAGCTTCAGGTTCAGTGGAGATGCGCTCCTCTGTCTCCGAGAGAGGGTTTGTGGACACAGCTGCTGTACAGTGAGATTGTTATGGATGGATCTCTAGAGCGGCGCGCGTGTGAAAGCCGTCACTGTGTCTTGTGCTAATATTAAATTATAGATTGTGCACAAATCCAAATGACTGTGTCCTCATTCTTTCACATGTCCTGCTCTCTCTCGGATGAATTGCACACACCGAGGGAGTGATTGGATCAATCCCGCGCCTGGAGCGCTCCGTAGATGACTAAATGATGAGGCTGGCCAGCTCCTCACTGACACTTCCCTGTAATTGATCTCTCATCAGTGACGAGCTGGAAGATCTGTGTCTGAGAACGAATGGAGGGTCTGTTATTTGTAGAGAAGCATTATACAGCATTGCACTCAAACAGCGGAGGTTTAAAAAGCTTTCTCTTGTTTTAAAACAAAACCGTAGCCAAGCTGCTAAGTTTAATGAGCAGTTAGCTCTTTTTTTTATGAAATAACTAGCTAATAAATGTAAAAATCTCTGATTATATCAGCTGCAGTTCATTTAGAGCAGTACCGCCTGACTCAGAAATAAAGAAAGAGGTAGAATTAATGTTAAAAATAAAGAATGTGTTCAGCGGTGTGTATTTAGAAGTTCTTTCTAATCAGACACCTGTTGGAAAAAGCTGTCACGACACTAAGAGCGTGATTCAGTGCCAGTGCTTTCAAGTAGTTACTCCAGAACAGCTGAACTGACAGTGCATATCAAAACACATCTGAAAGACTCCTCTAACGTCCATGATCACAGACGGGCAGCGAGCTGGATTCTGATTTACACTCAAGGCCTCCAGCAGTGTTCAAATATGAAACATCTATACGTACAGGTGAACGCTGGCATGTTTTATGCAGGTGATACGCCGTATTTAACCCTCCAGTTGGCAGGAGGAACTTCTGTATAATTCTGATGCTTTTCAGTCAGATCAATGTGTGTGTGTGTGTGTGTGTGCTGTAGACTAGACTGAACCTGGAACAGAAATCCTTCTCAGACCTTACTCTGTGAAAGATGATGTAATATTAGTCATGTCAGATAAATGAGTGTAGGGACCCCATTAAAAAATAAAAGATCAACAAAGCTTGTTGTACAGTAGTATACTGTAGCAGAACCCAGTAATGAATTTGAGCTGTTTGAATAACATACAGTAGTTAAACTCTATAGTGCTTTATTTTCTGATTAGCGGTGATGTGGAAGAACATGGCTCAGGAGGAAAAACACTCGACTTCAGTCGAACGTTAAATATTAAATCACTCTGTTACCAGGAGACAGAAGTGAAAAGGTTTAATTTCTGTGAATTGAATGGTGCACTCCTGTTATTTCCAGAGCTTAGATTGAAGGGGCCTGTGGTGTGGGGGGGGGGGACTAAAAGCATCCCTTCAATAAAATCAACGTCCCCTGTTACCATTCCCTTTACACTAAGAATCTTGTGTAAAACACATAGTGCAAATGAAATGTTGAAACTTCTCAGTCCCAGTTTATGTTGTGTCCCTAATACCGGTGTGCCTGTGCAGTAACTACATGCAGGAACACAGGTACACTACAGCTCTGATGTTTGTGTAACAGCCCACTGAGCGGTGTGCGTGATTTCCACCTTCAGGTGTGTGCTCGCGTAGCTCATAAAGAAGACACACTTTTCATTAAATAAAACCCTTGTTAGAGAAATGTAGTGATCGTTGTACAATATTAGATACAGGACCGCACCCCCCCAGCTCCAGAGACGCCGGACGCTAGCGGAGCACAGACGGGGAGCAGGTCCTGCTATACTGCCTGAATCAGTACATGTTTACCTTCACAGATTGCCTCGTCTCCTTTTATCCCTGCTTCTCTTATTTTAGCTGAGTCGTCCCGTTGTTTGCGCCTTCATTTCATCCCGAGCGCTCGTGCACGTCTGTTGTGTAAATACACAGCTCTGAAAGCAGCTTCACGCCGGGAGAAGGATATTACGCCGGCCCACACCTTCAGAGCCTCCGCAAACAAAGAAATTAGAATAATTCACTGCAGAGAGAGAATTCTTCTCAGAAAGCCTTCTAACCCCACACTTGCCAACCTAATTCAAAAGTTTGACGATATCCAGTAGCTTTTAATTAAACGGATTTAAGCCCCGCTGGGAAACGTTCTGCGGAGAGTTTACGTGCAGCTAGGAATAAAGTGTAAACACAGGAAGTGAATTCTGCCGTTTGCTCTCAGATGAGCTCGGCCTCATTACTCTCGTCTCTTCTGCGTGAATGTGATGAGAGTCCCAGCTCTGCCAGGTTTATTTCTATTGTTCAGTCTAACACGAAGCTCTCATGGACTGTCCCTGCTTACACTAGAGAGTTTTAAAAGATCGACTGGAGAATCTACCATCGCATCTATTGGTACAACATCGATTACGCGGTCGTCAAGGATACGCTGAGCAGCCACGCCAGGGTTTTCCAAAGTCTCTGTTTTGCTCCGTTTACACTGAAACGCTACCCCAGAGTTTTCAAACTAAAACTGCAGCCTTTTCTAAAGTCAAAAACAGTCTTTTCTTGCCGATTGCAGCTGGCAGGCAGCAGGTCAAGTCACTTTTATTTCTACAGCTCTTTTAACAATACAGATTGTAGCAAAGCACTGAACATTATCAAGTAGAAGAACAGAGTGATGGTCATGTATAATGAGGAGAATTAAAGTTTATTAATCAAATGCAGAGACGGTCTCTGTAGTCAAGACGACGATAATCACTAGAAATCAGGTGTCCCCAACTAAGCAGCAGCGTTTATTAGGCCAGCGAGTCTACTTTGAGTGTAAATCAGAAGCAGCATTATAGTGCAGTAGTAGTGACCAGTGTTGGTAAGTTACTTTAAAACAGTAGATGGTTACTTCTGACAGGAATGACATAAAATAAGTAAATAAATAATAATTCAAAGATGTCGAATAACTTGGATGCCTCCAATATTAAATGTCAAGAAATGGAGACTACATGAAATAAATGATTATTTTTAAACATTGTACACTAATACAAAACATTTTAAAATTTCTTGAACACTGAGCATTGTTTACATTCTAGCAGACCTTATACCAACAAAGCACAATTTAACCTAAAATTGAATAAGTTAGCCAACTAATATTTTGTGGTTATTCTTAAGACCCTCTTCTTGTAATAAGTCTTGCTGAGCAGAAGGGAATTCTTTTAAAACATTAGAAAATATTATAGATCCCAATTTGAGCACTGTGTGAATGTTATAATAAATGTATGAATAGAGCTGTTGTCAATATCATCGTTATTAATGTCATACTGTTGTGTTTTATGACACATCCCTAGTAGGAAGGGTCATAAAGGTTATGTATTATTTGACTGAGACGGCCCTGTTTGCATCTATGGTTTTCATATTTTGAAGAATTCCTTACTTGCATTATGTTTGCAATGCTTTGCGAAATTGCCAAGCATTTATGTAACCCTATCAGCTGTGACCTGGGCAGATCACCCTTCATTAGGTCTGATTCCAGCTGATGCACAGGAGCTTTCCGACAGGAATCTGCAGGTCCTGCCCAAGCCAGAGCTCATTAGAGTCTCCTCTACGCGGCTCTCAATCACAGCACCCTCAATACACAAGCACCGTGAAGGAAGATATTGATGTATTTATAGGAAGCCTCATGCAGTGCTTTTGAGAAAGCTGCCATTGACCCAGGGTAGTGGTGCTCCATCCACGAGGACAAGCTTCTTCCAGCTTCATGCTAGACTGTAATTGGGTGCAGTCCAGTTCGCAGAGGCCAAAGGTTCTGGCACAGGAGATTGATGTGCTGAGAGATACAGGAGAAACTGTTTTACCCATTCACCAAACCTTGACCCCAAAACACATAACAGGCCGCTCCAGGCTTCATGAAGCTCCTATTACCATTCGTCCTGAGCCGGAGCTGGAGAGCGAGTCTCGGGTCTCCTGTTTCTTTTCATTTGACTCTGCTCGTTCTGTTACTGAGGTTGCTCGGCTGCATTGCTTCTTCCTGAGAAATGTGCCCTTTGCCGTGTGCTAAAGCCATTATCTGTGCCCTTCTCTGTTGTTTTGTGTGTCTTTTGGACATTTAGAGGCTAGTTAATGCCATGTACTCTCAAACAATGTGCCACTTGTCACTCTCGCTACTTTGTTTGCTAAATGTTCTCGATTTCTTTTGTTACCACGGTTCACGTAAAAAGGTCAAACAATCTGGGTCTGCTTGGTTGATGTGTGCGTTCCTGATTGGGTGGCTGATTAACAAACAAGACCGTGTTTGTTTGCCAACATGTACTATTCAAGCTTCTAGGACGGTCATTGTGAAAGCACTTCCTGTGGCGGCTGCTATTTATATTCCTTCAATGCATCTCATTAACTGCTTTGCAACATTTGCACTTCTGGATCTCCTCCAGGCTGAGACCTCGGCCTTTCATGTCAGTGTTTTGTAGTTCAGGTCTGGGGCGTTCGTTGGCTGTAACTGACTACGCAGCGCTCATGTGAGGGACCGGAGCTGCCGTGGGCTGTGACCGTGACCCGGGGAGCGATGCTTTCTAATAAGCCTAAAAACGGACTGGAGTGCAATCATGTCCAACAAGCCAACAAAGCATCAAAGGGCCTCCATCTGCCAGCACACACAGGCAACCATTGTGGGATAGCAGACGGCGAAAGAGTCTGCTCGCTTTAGAGGATCCAATTCAGTCGTTCGCTTTCTTCTTTTCTTTAGTCTGTTTTTCTCCACAGAAGCATGGAGCGGCTGAAGAGCTGTGGAACATAATGGATTTAGAGGGAAGTAGTCGTCACGCCGCCTCTCTGGTGCAGGGCTCGCTGATGAGCTATCAAGGCTTCTTCACTTCAGATTGGAAGATGAGGAATTGTGAAGCCTCTGCTTCCTCTAATGCCCTTATAATTTGCTATCGGGTTATCCTGAGACGTTCAGATCAATTATATCTTGTACTAAAACAAATTCATTTCCTGAGCACAAGTATATGTGCACTCGAATCAGAACCAGAAGCACCTAATGCCCAAAATGTCACATCAAGAATAGTGCTTTGCCAAAAGTTTTAGAAATGGTCTTGTCAGTGCCGTCTCTGCTTCTGGTTCATCTTAGGTGATGGCAAAGAAAGACATATAGATCTCCACACTTGATAGCTTCGTCATGCTTTTGTGTGTTTTTTTTTTTGGAACCTGAAAGTCTCCACTCATTGACGTGATGGAAAGAAATGACCAGTGGATTCTACAAAAAAGACTTTTTCTTTGTGTCCCATGAATGAAAGGAGCTGATAAGACTGGATTAAACCAACACTAACCATAACTAGTCTCAGGATGTAAAGAGGCATCTTTGAGTACATAAGGGTAATATGAGAATATTTTCTTATTGGTTTTGCTGGTCTTCTGTTCTTTCATGTCTTTCATTCTCAGTCAAATATTCTCCTCCTAATGGAACGATTGCCAGTGTTTTTCCACACTGCTCCTTCGACGCCAAACTCCCTGTTGATCAGACATCCTAGAGCTGACTGTCTGTGGGTCGAGTGGTTTATTTGGGTTTGAGCTTGGACAGGATTGTTCGTGAAGTTCCTCCTGTAGTACTGGAGCTTATTGTTTAGAATGGAGTCATAGTAGCACGCCCTGCTAGCGCCAGTGTTTCAGAAGTTGTCACATGAGGAACGAGTCTAGAACTAAGCACACTGAACTTCCTGTCAATAGAGCTCGCTCAGAAGCCAGCTCCAGACTGATTTATTTCCTGTAGGTTAAAGATCAGTGATCACAGAGCACATGCGCACAGAAATCAATGAACCGGTTCCTTTGCTGAGATACTAATTTAATCAGAGCGGAGGCCGGCAGTCGATGGTTATTGAGGCTGCTAATAAGGATCTGTGTGAGGTGTGTGAGACCTGCACTGACTGCATCATGTTGCACAGACCGGTCCAAATGTTGTATAGGATTGCTCTCGTGAGGCTACTCCAGTGCTAAAAGGTGTTTTTTACCAAACGCTTCTGGTTTGTATTCGTCTTTACGCTGTGTCTCTTGTGTGCATCTCCTGTAGGGTGCCAGGCATCACTATAGCCACAGACATCATCTGTGGCTTCCCAGGAGAGACGGAGGAGGACTTTGAGCAGACGATGGAGCTCGTGAGGCAGTACCGCTTTCCCAGCCTCTTCATCAACCAGTTCTACCCTCGCCCCGGGACTCCAGCGGCCAAGATGGAGCAGGTCCCAGCTCACGTGGTGAGATGTTAACAGGGGCATTTATACAAACAGATGAGTGCAAACTGATCTGCACACATCATTAACCAAGAAAAATATTGAGAAAAATAAACTCATTAATTTAGTAAATCAATAAACGAATGCATCTGATCATTAGTCGTTTTCATGGGTATGAGATAAATCTGATTTGTTTATTAAGTATTATTACCATCATTTGATTCTGTAGAGATTTAGTAGAAAGCATGAGATTGTGTTTAAAGAGCATAGAGTGAGTCGTAGTGTGAGTGGAACTTTCTCAGACTGGGAATATAGTGTCTGTACATCTCATACTCTTACATTTCACTTTCCCCTTCATTAACTGCTTAAACTCACTGAACTAAACACTCAAGGATTGAGTTAAAAAAAAGATTAATATTTGTTTTTCAGTTTCCTGCACTTACATTAACAACTCATTCGTACAGTATTCAATGGAACATGCTTTAGACTGATACCGCGCGTGAATGGGTAATTTCAGCTCCATTATGCCATTGAAATGTTGTAACGGGCCGCTTGTGTTGATTCTTAAGGTGTAATATCATCACGTCTGTGACCTGCTTGTGGAGTAACAGCACAGGTTACTCGACAGTCCATCACCTTTACCTGTTAACAGATATCTCCAGGTGACTGGTGAATGTGAATCTTCCTGTCGATTACTCTTCATTATGTAATGCAGCTGTAGGCAGACGTCTCCCAGATGTGACGGCCTTATGGTGCTTCTCAGCGATTAGACCCCACTGAAACAATTAAACTGACTAATGAGGCTCAAACTATCACACACTGGCTCTACTGAACACACCCCTCGTTAGTTCTGATATCGTACAAGTTAGAAAGACTAAATACTTGAAGCAAGTTTTTACACAGTGTTAATTTTGTTAACGAAAACAAATAATGACAAAAATATTTGTTAACAAGCGTTTGACTGAGAGGAGACGAGACGACAATGAGTAGAGAAAAGATGAGACTAAAATCTACCAAATCTACATTCTCAGCCATGTTCACATGACTTTAGAGCAAAAATCATTTGTATCAGTTCAACCATTAACGCATGATGAAAATGTGACTTTGATTTCTTTGACTAAACTCTGATTGAAATGCTAATATATATTGTGTTGACTTGATCTCGACTAAATATAAAATACATACAATGTACATTTGAGTAAGACTTCATTAACAAATGGCTGCCAAATCAATACTTTTCTACAGTTAATTAATAGTCTTATTGCTGAACTGTCACGTATTCATTGACTAAAACTAGATTGGAATGCTGTGAATTTTATTTGACCAAATCTACAATCTTTAAAAACTTGAACTAAACCTAAATAAGAAAAGGTTGAAGAAATATGATAAATCGAACAAGGTCTAAAAGTACAACTGAAAGAAGCAGGTAAAGTGCGCTCTAGTTTTAGGTTAGCGGAGTCGTTCAGGGGTGTGTGTAGTGGCAGTCATCCTGGTGTTTGTGATGGAGCTCTCAGAGCTTTAGTCTTCTGGGACGTCCCAGACCCACCTGGCACCTGCGGCATCCCTCTCCCAGACCCTTCAGAGGCGGTCAGCCCTGGGTGGACGGTGCATTAATAACTCTTCCAGATGTCTGTCTGGGGCACATTTAGCCCGTTTCACAGCAGCCGGCGCGGCGTGATGAATGGATCCAGAGTGTAATGGATGGCCTGGCGGCGGACGCTCGCTCGGGCTGAGCTGGAAAAACTGGGAGCTTCAGACCGGCATAATTACTCCCGCGTGAGGGAAGGGTTAGCGGAGATAAATTGGCATGATCTCCTGGAATGCTGCTCTTACTAGCCGGACAGGTGTTTACCTCGACAGCTCGTCTGCCTCGGCGCCTCGTCTTTAACCTGGGGAAATTAAGGCAGCGTCCTCCCGTCAAAGTGAAGGGAGTTTGGATTCAAAGCTTCTGCCAGTTTTGCGCAGGGATCGGTGAGGAATACCCAGCACGTGTGAAAACAAATTCATCTTAAAACAAAGACAGATGGGCAGGGCCTGGAGCGACCGATTCCAGCTTCATGGAGAAAACTGGATCAGGACAACAACTAAGCTGGAGTCAATCATACCAATCGTTTCCAGGTGATCTACAGTAACTGCTTTTCAGTCCCCTCCAGATCTACAGCCAGCTTGTTATCTGCTTGAAGTCGGACCGTGTCAGAGGGCTTGAGGAGGCTGAAGCAGCAGATCCTGAGCTCTGTGAGAAAGAAAGGCATGATGGGAGCTTCCTGTGGAGGAGAGAGCTCAGCTCCACATGCAGATGTGTCGTTGGAATGAATTAGCTCTCGCTGTAAAACTGATTATGCCCTGCGTTACACTGTTCAAAAGTCATAGTAAAGACTTTATTAAACTGCAAAAGATTAAAATAAATGCATCTGCAAAGCTTGAAAAATCAAATGTTTCAGTTTCCACAGAAATCTTCAGCAGCATCCTCCTGATTTCAACATTAATAACAGTCAGAAGTGTTTATTGGGCGTTAAACACCAGATTCGTGAAGGACTGGTGAAGTGATGTGTTGCACATAGAAAACAGCTGTTTTACATTCTAATATTTTACAGTATTACTGTTTTTACTGTAAAGCCTTACCTACAGCAAACGTTTGGACGGGATTGTGTGGCGGCGGTGAAGGTGTGAGAAGGTAAAGAAATACTCACTTTAGATAGTCACACATAAACATACAGCTGAGCTTTGGGTTGCACCACCATGTAAAAACTCGAGTTATAGCCTCTCGTTTCTTTCAGCAGTGGGAAGAGATAGAGGCTCTGGTTTCATGCAGTGCATTGTGGGATAGAGTGTTCTGTCGCTGGTTTTCTCTGCTGGACTGAAGCTCTCAGGAGCGTGTGTCCATCACTGATGTGTTTTTTTGAGCCGAGCAGATGGACGGTATATGAGCTGCCATCCTTCATCATTGTTGCGGTGACAGATGCGTGTTCACGTTGGAGTTATGAATAGCAACATGCCTCTGTATGATCTCCATCTGCCGGAGATGTCCGAGATTGCGCAGAGCCAAGCCGCACACGGCTGTGATCACGATCGTTACGGTTGAATATTTATAGACACGCAGTGTTGAGTAACGATAAGGACTCCCGACACGCTCTGCAGAGCTCGTCTTCCTGTCGCCACAGGTTCGGGCACCTCTGACAGAACCCTCTGACTGCTCCGTTCGTGAAGTCCATGTGATGCTCCGGAGGACGAGGAGCTGTATGAAAATGCATTGATTCAGCATCGCAAGACATGATGGTGTCATTTAGACCTGCTCGAGTCGGATGGAAACCGGGAAGGACCCTGCTGTGACCTTTATCCGCCTCGCCCCGGCCGTCATCTGTGAGGCTGAGCGACGGCTTCAAATAAAGGGGAAGAGTGGTTCCTTGGCTTATCCTGATGATTTTTCACCACGGCCTGCTGCCTTGGGGCCGGTGTAATCTCAGGGCCCGGCCCTAATAGACTGAAATATTGAGTCTCTCAAGGTCACTCCAGGGTTCATCTTTTTTGATCAAATTTCAGTTACTGTTTTTTCCCAGAATGAAGAGGTGTGATTTGAGGAGGGTTGAGCGTATTCTCTGAAGACCTCACTGACCTCTCTCGTTCTGAATCAGATCCAGAAGATGTGCTGCAGGAGCAGGGATCGCTCCAGCACGGATGGAGTAGATGAATGTGAATATGGATCTGTGGAGACGGAGAGATGGAGTCCCGGTTGAGGGGGGTTCAGTACTGTGTGTTTGACCGAGCTCATGAGCTGGAGTCTTTGTGGTTTGGAAGAGTATATTGCCTACATTTTTTGTTTCACTGAATGCAGATGAAAAAAGCAACTCCAAGAACATTTTCAGCTTATCCACTGTCGGTTGTTATTATTAGAAATGTAAATTCGGTGCTTTGCTTCAGTTCGTTATAAAACAGAATATAACGTCAAGTAATATAGTCATGTTTTTGAGACTCAGCAGCAGCTGACGGACCACAGACGTCACAAACCACGGTTTTAATGTTTGACTTCAGATTTAATACATTACTTGACATCCAGTTATACCGTGGTGTCTGCTTTCACAGCAACCTAAATAAATAATGTTCTGTGTTTAATAGTTTACATTATACAGATTTTACCGATTGGTTATTTTACGTAATATGAGTAGTTAAGGTCTGTAGCCTGCCTCTTGAATGGTGATGTTGTTTACTGCTTTTCAGTTTAATTGAGTCTTGCGGCCACCATCTGAAGGTTTGAATTGTGCACCTGTGATGTGAAGTCTATCTGATCTTTATATCACTCCTATGTTCTGCTCTGGCTGAGAAATATGAAGTCTCATCAACCAGACGCTGCGTAACCGCTCACAAGGAGCCTTTCTTTGACTCGTGGCAGCATTACAATCCCTCACACATCTCCTCAAGGCTCAGCGTTTGCATTTCATTTCAAAGTGGGGACGTATGAGCGGTTACAGGCACTTCAGGAAGAAACGGAGAGGTCTGGAGGGCAATGGTCCTAATTTTCTTCCCTTTAAGTGTTTGTTCTTCATGACACCGTCTGATCTCTTCACATCATCGGGCCTTCAGAGTGCACTGACGCGATTCATGTCATGTTTCCCTCTTTGTCTTCTTCAATTAATTAACACTGGGGTGTTGTTGTTTTTCTCTTTCACAGAAGAAGCAAAGAACCAAAGAGCTCTCTGCCCTCTTCCACTCCTACAACCCTTACGACCACAAGGTAAGACTGTGTTTTGTGTGAAAAACAGGTTATTATTAAAGTACAGCTTGGATGTGGACTGACCAGCAGAAAGAGCTGAGTGCCATCGAACAGGAACAGGAAGTGGTGTTTTAATGACATCATCAGAGTCACACAAACCCACGGCAGTCCATCCTCTGAACACTCTGGTCTCTGACACTAATCAGAGCAGCTCTTTATTAACCAGCGCTGCTAAGGGAGGTGCAGACCAATGAAAGGTGGTGTTTTTTAATTATGTTGTGCTTTTTTACTGCGCTTTCTGTGTAGATGATGCTGATCAGGCTTCTGTATGTTTTACAGCCAAAGATCACTAATGAATGTATATTGATACAAAAATGTTCTGCTTCCAGGCTAATCTGTTCAGGAAGTGTAGCTACAGTGTGAGTCTTTACCCATAAACCCAGTCCCTCTTCTGAAGGGTCTGGTCTTATGATGCATCAGTGGTGACTCTGTCCTGTGGTTTCTTTCAGTCCGGGTTGGTGATGGTTGAGATGAAATAAGGGTATAGATCGGGGTCGGGAGGGAAGGATCAGAATGAGTGAGCAGGTCTCTATCGGGCTCTCAGCCACTAGATTGTCAAAGTGTGTCTGGCTCATAAACAAGATCTGCTAGGACTGAGTGTAATTAAACGAGGATGAGCGGCGTCACGTCTCCAGGGCCGCCCACGCTCCGTCACACTCATCAGGATGCTGCTCTGAGCCAGGGTCAAAGGTCACACCGGCTGCTGAGCTCTTAAAGCAGAAAAACACATTAAAGATGATGTGAAGCTCATGTCATCAGTCTGAGCTCCAGCACGGGTCTGTGGATGTGTAGATCTCCTCATGAGAAAGACTGACTGAATCACGTGTTCTGCTTCTTATAAATGAAGTTTATTGTCATTAATGCAGGACGCTGGGATGACCACGTGCGTAATAAATGTGTGATCTGCTCTTGATCAGGTTGTTTGCCGTTGCTGTGTGTGTGTGTGTGTGTCCCTCATGTGTTTTGCTTCAGTCTGAGCTCATGAGGCCTGTGTTGATTTTGATTGAAATTTGCATGCATCAAAGACCACTGGCCTCAGATCAGGCTCATTTGCATAATGTACCCCAGCCGTTAGTACAGTAATTACTCATGGTTCACAGCGCTCTCTTCATGCGGATATTGTTTCTACATTGCTAAAAATGTGATAAGAACACATATTTTCAGTTTGCAGCTTTTGGTTGTTGTTATTAATAATATAAATAAAATAACCAATAACCTTGGTTTGGGGTGGTTGTTATCATCATTAGTGCTCAGGTGATTCCCAGCGTTCCTCTATCTCCAGTGGGATGTAATTCCCTCTTTTTCTGCTCTGACGAGCTGTGAAGCTGCTCTACCAGTCAGAGATGTTCAGGTGAGCGCTCTGTGAAGAGAGTGCAGATCTGGACTGATGGACAGAGATATCCGAGTGTTGTAGTGTAGAGCTGTGACAACAAGAAGCGCTTCACTCAGACAGTGATGTCATTTCCACAAGCTGTGATGTCACAGACTTCCAGAATGCTCTGTTTTCACGAGGCTAGGGTTTAGTCGGAGCTCTGACGGTGTGTCTGGTGTAGGCCGGTATCAGTGTTTGGCAGGGCTACAATAACACACACACACACACACACACACACACACGTCTTCTGCCACGCTGAACAAATCGCTCTCTTAGCTATGCTAATATCCTGTGCCGTGAATGAAGTAATTACACTAACCTCAGAAAGCCGTAATTACAGGCAGACAGAAACGACCTGTGCTTTTGTTGCTGGAGGTTTTAATGTCATCCCTTTATGTCCCTCACTTGTTCTTAATCTGAGTGATTCATGTGTGATTTCTGGAGATGTTTCTGTGTTTAGTTTGCTGCTATCAGCATCAGGTTTATTGTCAAGGAATAGTTTTTGGGGATTATAATTATTGTTTCTGGTCTGTACACTGCATCAGAAGGTTCAATACCAATACACAACTGAAATGCATGGCAGTCATTACAGAGATCTCAATAATGTGTTAGAGGTGTGTGTGTGTGTGTGTGTGTGTGCAGTGGACAGGCATGAAGAGGCTGAGTCTGTGTGCAGATGTATAACGCTGGTGTTTGGGCAGTGATTTATGGGATCTCTCTGCAGCAGATGGCAGTGAACAAGGCCCATCAGTCACAGTCAAAGGCTATTGAGCGGCGTACAATGTGTGTGAGCAGCGCCCGGGCCAGGACGAGCACCTCTCTGAGCTCCGGAGCGGGTCGCTCGCGTCCAGCTTTGTGCTTCACCACAGTAAAGAGCAGATCTGCTGAGAAACACGTCTGTTTGATCTGTCTGCTCATCTTTGTCTGTAGAGTCAGCAGCAGTTTATTTTAAAGCTTGTTTTTGAGCGATCCACTCTCTGCTGATCCTCAGCTCGATGACTCTGTGAGGAGAGCCTCTGCCGTCTCCGAGGACAGAGCTGGAAGCAGCTCTTTAATTGATGCTGGGTTCACAGCTCTCTCTTGATTAGATGTAGTTTGAGGTTTGATTCAGGTCTGATTGACACAGATCAGAATTTAAGCACTGAGATTCGGTCTCATGGAGGTTTGTTTTAATCACCTGTTCTTAAGACTTTTTAATTGGATCGCTAGCCTTGGCTTTCAAATCAGAAATATTGAGTGGTTGAATTAATTAGTGCAATTAATTAATGGCCTTTTAAATTCACACGAGTGAGTGCAAAGGCTTTATTAATCAAGTAGTGTTCTTGTTTCATATAAAACATAATTTTCTCTGGGGGGGGGGGGGGGGCTGAGATATCGCTCACAACCTTATTTATAACATC
>JAUYWG010000051.1:169905-193401 GCA_034779775.1 Enteromius afrohamiltoni
GACGCCCAGCACCTAATTTCCAGTTCAATTTAAACACATGTTAGATTGTGTAAGGACTTATAGAGTGCATTATTCAATCCATAATGATGTCATATCATTAACGTCAAACATCGCTGGTTCCTGATGTGTCATCGGCATGAGTCTAGATGGATTGTTTCTTCTTTTAGTTTGGTTTAAAGAAAGAAGAGCTTGGGGGTTAGCAGGGATGAGCCGCTGGTTTGTTGGCAGAAGAAGACGTATGATCACTGTAAACTCAAGCACAAGTTGCCAGTCTCTTCAAGATGTCTTGCACTAATTCCATGGCAGCATCTTGCGTGAATGCTGTTTAACTCAAATGGACAGGCTGGTTATTGGACTGTTTGGTTCTGGATGGCAGTGTCAGAGGGTCTGGTTTTGTAAGACTTGTGGAAAAAAATGTTATGTGAAAAAGTGTGTGTTTTGTAGTGTAAAGATCTAGTTGTACTAACTTGTTGACCAATTTGTTTGTCAAATGAGAGAGCATGTTTGTCATAAATGACATTTATGGACTGTATAATGAAGTCCCATGCTTCATATAGAGCAGAGTCTGATGGTGAAGTGTGTCTGAGAGTGGAATGGTGAGCTGCTTTTGCTGTAATTGGCTCCACACACATTACTCTGTCATTGCCTGGAGCTAGTGAACTCAGTCCTGTGTGAAGACAGCCGATCGCTGCTGCAGTGCTTACAGAACCCATTCCACACCATTACAGGCCTCCATAAAACTACAGTCCTGCTGACGAGCGGAGGTACGGACCGGGTGACCTCAGCGGTCCTGAGGAGAAGACCAGTCCTTGTGCTTCTTTGAGCTGACAAATCTTTTTGTTCTCCTCCTCTGAGCCTCTGTTAGACTGCTGGACGACCCCTCTCTCTCTCTCTACTTCTCTCTTTTTCTGGTTTATGGTCTGCCAGGGCAGCAGTAAAATCTGATGGGCTGTGAAATTAAAATGTGTATCACATTTTGAAGCATCATTTGATGTCCTCTGTGTGGATGTGTGTTTTTCTCCCCGCTAGAAAGATAACACAGCAGTCACAGATTAGCACAGAATGATAGAGACGGGTAAAGCAGTCACATCACTGCTAGATCACTCATGGAGGACACACGCTTCGTTCACCAGACACTTCAGATCAGTAATGATTTTACTTCTTAATGATACACTTGTATATTCCCATTAAAAACTTTCGGGCTCATTAAGAGACCACTCGATAAGTAACATAACGCATAGTAAACAGCTTTTTAAAATGTGAATACTGTATTTTTCATCATGTAAATGCAGCTTTGGTGAGCAGAAGATACATCTTTTTAAAAATTAATGTTTGAACTGCAGTGAATATAACAATCTGTCATTTATTCCCCTGATTCTGTAAAAAGCCTGCTTCAGACCACACGATTTTGTCCAGATTTTACTCGATCTGCTTGAAGGATTAGTAAATAACAGAGAGCATCAGGACGCACGTTTCACTAGTGTGTGTGTGTGTGTGTGTGTGATGACGACCGATGCCACATCTGCAGCGCTTCACGACATCACCTCTGAAAGACTGTCATGTTTAATTATCTTTTCCATCGACCACGTCGAGTTCTGTCACTTCTGTGACACTGGCCAAGAGGAACACAGAAGCACTTTCTAACCAGACTGGAGGAAAGAGAGGTGATGGCATTGATCCTGCTCGGTGCAAACCCCGTTTCTCTTTAACAGCCCAGACCATTCTCTTCAAGCAACCCAGATTTGTGTCCACTGTCAGGTTTTCTTTCTTTCTTGGTCTTTTGGGCTGACAAGAAGACCGGGTAGAGCGGTGTTTGCTAGCTCATAGCATGTATGTCTTTTAAGATGGCAAGCGATGAATGGTCAGGTAGTCTGAGGTGTTCATGACCCGACAACAGTCAAGATCACATGATCTCCCAAAGTGACTGTTGTAACAGACAACATATATGTGTGTGTGTGTGTGTAGTCTAAATGGGGCGTGAGTAATTAAGAGAAATTCTGTGTCAGTTCATAGATCTAATTTGGGAATACACACGTAACGCATGAGAGAGAGACCGAGGACAATAATGTCTGCTTCTATTAATGTTAAACGTGATGCTGAATGTTTTAGGCAATGTGTATATATATATATATATATTTTTTTTTTTTTCATGGGTGTCCATTGACAATAATATCTAAAAAGGTTCCCAGAAGCTCTTGTGGAAAGCCGCTGTGCTCCAGTGTTTCCGGTACTGTAAATGCATTGTGACATGTTCTTCTCCAGTGCCCACGGTCATTTCATTCCGTTTTCACTTGCTTGTCAAAAGCTGGCGTTGCATTAAAGAGAGCAGAGCGCCTGCTGCCACAGACACATGATCTGAGAGAAAGTGAGCAGATGAATGCTGATTTATGGAGCTGTGACTGCAATGAGGCGGAGAAGGCTGACAGGAGGAGGAGCGCAGCTCTGCAGGTGTGTGCTTGTGTCTTCAGCACTGATCCCAGACCTGCTCAGGGGATCGTGAAGATCCTCACTCACTTCTCTAACTGTGTGACTGTTCTTCAGTGGAGGACTGACAGGAATTCAGTCTGTTGTTTGCATACAGCATCAATGCAGCTCACCTTCACTGTACAGAGACCTTCGGTCATGCGTGTAAGAGATAACAGAGCCGTCTCCTTTGAAAGTACGTCAAAAGTTTGTCCTCGGGATTGAGATCTGTTCATGCTGTAGTTTCTGTGGCGCTGAGGACCTCAGTGGCTGTGCTAATGATGTGGAACGCTGCAGATCTGGGTCTGTCTTCTGATTGGCTGTGTTTGTGATTGTGATTGTTCGGTGTTTGTTTGTGATTATTAGGGACTAATTACAACTGCTAGTGTTAACTGATGTTAATTGATGGGTCAGGCAGAACTAATTGGAAGATTCCCCAGAGAGAGTGCGTGAATAAGTTTACAGGTCTATAACACAAGCATGTGTGTTCAGCCCTGCGTGACTGAAACTGCTCTAGACACCGGAGAAGAAACCATGAGACAAAGACGCAGAGGGCAGTGCTGGATTGCACACTGCTGTGTTTCCTTAGTTAGTGATTGCTGGACCTTTACATCATCTGGAGAGCCATTGGCCAGGTATCCCCTGCCGACTCTGGCTGTTTCTGTGATGGATATGGACTTGTCCTCTGTTTCTGGCTTCACCCGTCTCGTCCTACATGCATCACATTCAGAAGAGAGAAGTAGAAACATGGCCCGATGGTAGTTGTTTGGTCATTAGCCGTCTTCTGGGTGACTCCAGCCAGTCCTGTTAAAGCTCATATTGCTGATGTTTAACGACAGCAGCTCAGTTTCGTCAGTCAGTGTTGTGATCGGTTCAGAGCATCTGCGTTCAAACATGACACATGCACATTTATAAACACAGGAAAAATACATTTGTTAATTGGTTGTTTGTCATAAATCAGAAGTGAAGTGAAATATCAGCCATGGCTTAGTGACAGAACTCCAGACCCGAATGGAGGAAAGCAGAGAGGCAATGGAAAAGTGTATTAAGACAGTATGATTAATTGCTAACAGACAAAGCAGCTAAAACTATATGATTGATAAACGATGCTTAGCTCTCTTACTCTGAGCCCACTCCAATAGCTTGATAACATTTGTGCATGTTTACTGTGAAGATGAAATGACATTCTTTTGAGCGTTTAATGAGCGTAGGGATCTGAATGGTTTTCCTATATAAAGGGCCGAGGTTTTGCTGTCTGGTTATGGGGTTTGAGGTTTTAGATTTGTAAAAGTGAATGGCAGTTGCTCAGAAACATTGAGCTGTGATGCTGATGTGGACTAAATGTGTTCTAGCCCAGTTCACAGCTGGACAAATGTCAAAGCAGTCATCTTCATTTTCAGCTCTGCTTCAGTATAGAAGCACAAAGATTTTCCATTACAGCATAACCGCGTGTTTGGTGTTTATTTGGGCTCGGCTGTGTGTCTCCCCCCCCCGGTGTGTGTGGATTATCACCTCCGCCGGCGGGAGGTGGTTCAGTCGTCTGCAGGCCCAGCGTCCGTGTCCTTGAGCCTCTCACCTCCTCTGTCTGAGCTGCCACAGTCTATCGACAGGCGCTCATTTGATTTGTGTGTGTGTGTGTATGTGTGAATGACGCAGACATGGATCAATGCGGTGTCTGGACGTGACACACACTAGCGGTCACTCTAACTGACATTCAGCAGGAAAAGATAGTGGCAAATGAAGAGTGTAATGGAAAGAAAATTAAACTTATTCGCTCAATGTAAACTAGACTGCCTAGTAATGATTTTATCTTTTAGTCATGTGCTTTTCTTTTTTTTGTACACAAACAAAAATAAAATGGCACCTTGCTTTTTTATTTTTTACTTGGCTGAGGTTTTATAGTTATTGTTATTATTGACAGTATCTAAGTAGGCTTTTAAAAAGTATGTTTATCTAACTGTTGAAACATTTAGTGGTCATTAAAACAAGGTTTTAAAACAGAAATGTCTAAATATAAAAATGAATAACCATAGCAAAAACAATATGTGATATCTTCAACCATGGCTCGGGTTGAACATGATGCCGTTTGAACAAAAGTCTGTTGCGTTTTCCCTTGCCGTCTGTGACCCACAGACCCGAGACACATTTATTTTCAGCTTGAAAGCTCACAGAGGTGAGAAAACACAACAGGCTGTCATTTAGTAGGCACACCAGTATGAACGGCTGTTTTCTGCATTCAAATGTAGAAGTAGATCCAGCATTAGGAGCCAGTCACAAATGATAAACATCAGGAATGGTGTAACCTTCAACAGACTGATCTCAGTAATTCACAGGCGTTATGTCCTAATGGTTTAAACTGTCAAGTTGTTATTTTCAGGTTATAACCAAGCACTGATCAGTGCCAAGTTGGAAGACCAGCATCCCATCTGCCCCTGCTCCTCTATTGTAGTAAATAGGGCTCTGAAATACAGTGTTTCTTAGCAATGAGCAGTTTAATTAGTGAAAGAGCAAGAAGCTGAGGATTTGATCAAAGGTTTCTCTGCATGGCTTATAATTCATGTAATGCAGCATCAGCAGATAACTGGAGCTCACATCTCCATTGCTAAAGAGACATTATCCAGTAACACCGTACCCGCCTTCATCACGGGCTTCCTGCTCGGGATGAGATGGGTGGCAAGTAATTGCACTGAATATCCGCTGAGAGAAGGCAAGCAGTACAAAGGCATTCCCCACACGGCTGAAAGTTTTAATACGCTCCAGCTGCTTCCTCTGCACTCTCCCGTAGTGCAGTCAGAGACTCTGAGGTGTTTTACATTACTCAAGTCTAACCTCATGTTGACTTCAGACATTCTTTAGAGCAGAACGTCCCTTTGATTATATTATTCATCACTGGAGACCCCCAGGGTTCTGTTCTAGACCCGCTCAAGTGCGAATACAGGCACCACACACACTACCAAGAGAAGCTTTCTCATCGGGTCAGAATTTTTCACTGCTTTTCTTTTGAGGATAGTCATAGCAAAGCGGTTGTCTTTGAAAGGGAAATGTCCAGTACAATAGGAAATCGAATAGCAATTCTGATTTTGTAGAAGGGGTGCAGTCCGTGGATTGTGTGCTTTCAAAGAGCTTTCAGCTCCTGTATGGTGTCGTAAAGCAGGTTATCTCCTCTAATGTAGCCACAAACAGCCGTGAGCATGTTACCGCCGTGTGGGAGTCAGAGGTGAATGCTCTGAATGCCTCCGGCTGCTCCCACAAAAGCTGTAGGAGCAGGAGTTGTGGGATATAATCTCAGAGGTGAGGCGCTGATCGAATGAGGCTCAATGAGTCATGCTGGGCATCTGTGGGTGGAGGTTCAGCCACATGATCCACTCTGTGAAGCGCAATGATGGCGTTTTCCATTCACATTCAGATGCACTCGGCAGAGGAAGACGCCATCTGGAAATCACACCTGTGACCTGATTCACACTGAGACACACAGATGCCACTAAAAGGGCCACCAGACCTGCCACTCCTTGCTAACTTGCCACCCACACTAACGGTTAGCGCTCAGATCACCCTGTGATATCTTTCGGCAAGGCTTCTTGTGAGAAGTGCAGTCTCTCAGTATTGCGTTACACTCTTTCCTTCAGTAATCCAGCATCAGTACTGATATACAGCTCAGCGCGCCCACGCTGAGAGAGCAACCATCGAAACCATATAAACACTCACGGACCTGAGGATAAAAGACATCACCATGAAAGTGTGTGTGTGTAGGTTTGATTATCATTCTCAGTAATGGCGTTTATTGACCCAAAGATGCTGAAGATGACAACACTTTGGATATGTCTCTTCTGGCCAAAGGTTTGCCACCTTCACTTCCTAAAACTACAGCGAGACTGTGGATGGAGAGTTCAGAGGGCACATCTACATTACTAGCAGCCATGACAGCCTGAAATATTGAAATCGTGAAATGTCCATTCAAATTGAGGCTCTATATTTAATCGCGGGGGTACAGAAATGAACATATTATTGGGTCCGCTGTCAGGCCCGTCCTGATGGGAGACATCGGCCCATTACTGTGTCCGTTATGGATGAACCTTTAATGTGCCAACACATTAGAGAGGACACGACTTCCAATTACAACCATTTTACCCTCTCAGTCCCTGATGGGTAAGTCATGCTTAAATCTCTGGCCTCTATCAGAGTCCTGTCAGGGTGATGTTGACGGATGACGTCTGGATTGTCGCTGTCCATCCATGCATTCTCGTGCTCCAGAGATTGTGATTTAATTTTTTGAATGCAGGAAACTATAAACTCTTTTATCAGTCCCTCTGTTGTTGTCACAGTAATAAGAAATAATCTTTCTCTTTTGAGTTGTGATTGGGGCAGGTGATGATGATGAGTTCAGTTTGTAAAGGCGTTTCGTTTCTGTTGAACCACCTGTGCTTGTATCGGAGTACAGGTGCTTCTTTTGGCTTTCAGACACATGAAAGTAGAGAATAAAGCTATTGAAAGCTTGTGTTTGCATGAGCACAGGCCCAGAGACAAGCTTTAACATGCGAAACACAGCGTGAGTCATTAACACAACGGTCACTTGCACAGTCCCAGATATTTCACTCCTATCACTGTTTTGCTCTGTCTGCCTGCTGTTTATTTTCAATTCTTGTTTCTTCCCCAGGAACCGAAGGCGTCTGGTGTGTGTGCTTTGGTGGCTTCGTCTTCGCTCGTGGGACGACCTTGGAGGTTTAACGGTGATGGACTCAAACTGCTGTCACTGGGACTCGCTCTGGCTGCTGTAATCGTGGCTCTTGTGATTGACAAGCTCCACTGACGGCGTAAATTTACCTCAACGTGTCAGACGAGGCCTTATAGAGTCACCTGAGAACTCTCACCAGCGCTCAAATATAACATCTTGTGTTTAAATAAATAGAAATGAGGCTGGATGGTTTGGGACATTTAGTTTTTAACTGCTTATTAAAGACTGTGTTTAAATTTTAAAGGCTTTTCCTTCCCAGTGACGCCATCCACGTTTTACAAAAAAAGCCTTATTTTTTGGCCAAGAGGTTTTTTTTTTTGTTTTGTTTGTTTGTTTGCAGAAATCAAGGCCTCTTTGCCTATGAACGAGGACAGCTTGAATGCGTCTTTGGCTTTCTGTTCATTTTCAATCCCAGCAGTCATTCATTCTCAGGCCAGGTGTCTCACTGTTGGCTTTGGGCTAAGAGCAACAGACTCTTGCCGTCTTTGTCCCCAGCATAAAGCACGTCTAATAAATGAGACTCCACACTCTCAGCTCTGTCTCCTGGGTTGTGTTTCTGGAATGTTTTCTCAGGGTTTTTGGCATGAGGAGGTCAGGCGCTTTGTTTTGCACTCTTGTCAAGCTACAGTGTGTTTTTGACCTCGGTCAGAATACTGCGTGTTATCGTCCGTGTTCTTATATGCCAGATTAATTGAAAATATAATACTGTTGTTGACAGGATGAAGTGTACATTGAGGCCATGTATACGTAGTGCTCAGATTTTACGGGAATATGGGGCAGTAACTGTAATCATTACGCCAAACTCTCATAAACAACTCTACACACTGCGGGGTTCATTGGTTTGTCTTGTTGCCCTCTAACGCCTGCGAGTCTTTATGGTCCAGTGTACAATGTATAGATAAATGCTGCTGACGTTTCCTCACCACAGGAACATTCTTGTTTTATATTGTATATATGTGTTCTCTAAACATTTCTTCAGCAGAGGCTTTGTCAAAACATCTCAGATTGCTCCACACAGGTTCTCTCCTGAAATCCCCCACGCTGCCATCTTGTCCCCGGCTCTGGCTTCTGCTGAGCGATCCGCGTGGGCGTTTAGGAGTCAGCTCTGTCTACACAAGTGTGTGCAGTGATGGGACGCGTGTAACCTGAAGCAAGCGGAGAACCCTGGGTGCGGCTGAAGCTTTAGCGGAGCTGACGCCGCTCCACTGGGATGTAGTCAACGCTCCTGGTGTGCCGCGCTCTCCCAGCATCCCTGGAGGATCTCCTGCCTCCTCAGAGAGCGTGAACAGCACGGATGAGAAGAGACCGCGGTGACCTCCGGACCCCTGGAAATGCCAGTGTGTGTCTCTCGGAGCACGGAGACGGAGATCAAAGAAGAGCGCTGTTTCCTCAGGGACTCTGGATTGTTTGAGACGCTAGAAAAGAACTCTCCTTTGCTCTTGTTTCTTGTAATTAATTCCTCCCTTGTCTTAATACAAATATTAAAATATAAATACTTTGGACACCTAAATGATTCCTCTGGCCAGAACCGCAGTCAAGTTTGAATGATTTAGTTGTTAGTGTTTATAGGTATAGGAAGTCCAAATTAAGAGAGAAACTAGAAATGAGTATCACCAAATTTTTTGTAAAGCAGACACACAACAGACACACTGATACAGAAGTCAACAGTGAGAGACAGGAGCTGAAAACAAAGAACGAAAATAAGTCTTGGATATAAACCGTTAACTAATAATGCTGGCTAACCAAACAAAAAAACAAATATGCGCTGTCAGTAAATGCAGGCTTTTCTGACTTTGTGTGCATTTCTTAAAATGTCATGACTTTCTCGGGTCAGGTGGGGATTGTCAGATCTTTTCATAGGCTGCTCTCGTAGCAATTTCTAAAATCTCTGTTGCATATTTTAGTCAAATCCGTCACAAGGCCAAACTCACCTTTATGCATTTGTCAGACACTTTTGTATCATATTTTTGCGCTGAATTAATATGCAGGTGATTTTACAGGGACTTGAATGAACACTCAGCAGTCTTCAGAAAGACTCCATTCTTTAAAGCAGTTTCAGGGCCTCCGGGCCTTCATTGTGTTGTTTAATTGGCAGCCTCACAGATAAACTGGTTTCTTAAAGACGAGAGGGACGAGGGTGAATATAGAAACAGCAACCGTCCACAGTAAACACAGCCAAAGGAGAGTCGTTCAGCTCCGACAGGACAGAGAGGAGGACTCCCGCACATGCATAAAGCATTAGTCAGGACCCATAATTCAGTGCAGGAGTGCTGCCAGCTCACTGTTTATTGAAGGTGTTGAAAGTTCAGTGCCTCAAATAGCTTTGTGAGGCCTGAGGGAGCTTCGGCTCATAAACACACGTGTTTTATGTATGATCTTTACCTTTTGTGCCTATTGAAGTCTATTATATTGAATTACTCAACGGCCGTCAGTGGGCTCGCTCTCTCTCGTTCAGCTGGTCCTGAGCACCAAACAATATTCAGTTTACTGCAGCGTTTGATTTCAGGTTTGTTTACCCAAGGCAGGGTTATTATCATGAACACAAACCTTGAAAAACATTTCCGTTACTTAGAATAGCATAAACACGAGCTAAAGAAACTTGAACTTAATTAGTAGCCAGTTGCCAAGGCAACATTTTTCATCTTCGTTTAGTTTCACAAGTTCAATTACAATGAAATAAAAATAATTATTAAAGTCTCTGCATGAATAATCGTTGAAAGATTGACCTCAAGTCAAACACCCAAGTGATCTAATTCCTGAATAGATGGCTGCATATACGGGAAAAATACAAGTCTAATAAAAGGTTTCTCAGCTGTTTTATTAGGTGTCCTTAATAACATACTAAAAGTTTGATCACTAGAAAGGTGTAGTTTTCAAGATGGTGTCTAAAACGGACAGGAAGCCCTTAGAATATCCCAACTCCTTCATTATTCGACCTAGACAAGTAATCTTTGTGTCTAAGCCCATGTTTGTTTGGGGTGAACCAGAGATGTAAAGGACTGTCATGTAACTCCTTTTAAAACCCTTTTTTCTCCTAAAACACAGGCTTGACATTCAATGTACAAGTTATTGCGTCATAAATGACTCTGAATTAACCCGAACAGAGGCCTGTGTGTGGATCCTCTAAAATAGTCACTCATTTCAATTGAAATAAGGAAAGGTGGCACTATACTAAACCCAACGAAGCTACATTTACAATTATCAACCATTCAGAAGATGGTGGATAAGAATGCTCATTTGATATTTAGAATGAAATGTGATATTGCTTGAAATGTTGTTGGCAGCACAGTGTCCACTGTTTTGTTGTAAACCGAGAAACTGTTTGCTGTCAAATCTGGAGATGGCTCTGATAGAGTTGAGGTTCATCAGAAGGAAGCGAAGTGTACAGAGGTGATGACATACATGTTTGCGCTGGAGAAATAGTACTCTCAAGTACATCGATTAAAATTCCAATCCAACAACAAAATAAAGCTTAAGAGAATCACTACGAGGGTCATTCCTGTTATCGGGTAACATTTTGGCTTCCAAACTGTGAAGCCATACTGAACACACACAGGCCAACTTCCACTTTCATCAAGATTTAGTTCTCTAACCTTCTACAGACAAATATAATATATATTTTTTTACGTTCTCCATAATATAGCCTTAACACACTTTAAGAGTGAGACGAGCAGGATAACATTCCAAAAACAAAGATATGAGTGAGAGGTGACGTTTACATTTTCAAGAAGTTTAGTATCACTTCTTGAAAATGATCTCAGGGGAATTGTATTCTGGAAGGTGAGGAACTGCATCCTAACGGTGGAAAATGAAATCAGGGACGAGGTAAATAAAGAAAACTGTACAAAAATACAAGAAGTTTAGTCTAGTCCATAATGTCATTTAAACACACATTGAGGTTTTTATCATTTCATGGTTTATATTTCTAGTAAGGAAGTTGATTACTTTGCACTGAGAGGGGCCTGATAAGATTGAACACGTATATCAATGAAAGTTTTTCTTTTTTTCATAATCGGAGCAAATTTTTTTCAATATGTGACTATTTTAGAGAAAATATGAGTACATAAATCATGGAGACAAAAAGGTTTCTGACTAACAGGAATGACCCGTAATCGACCTCTTTAGGAGGAAGAGTGTAGTAAAGACTAATGAAAGTACAGTCAAGTATATGTTTAAAAAAAACGCATTGTAAAAAATCTTCAACAAATGGCTTTAATATATGATTGTACTTGAAATCACTTATCTGTCATGCAAATATTCTAAATACAACATTGCATGCAAAACATGTATCAGGCTAAGAGGAATAAAATAGTCATTTTTAGGCCCTGATGGCCGCCATTTTTCTTCTCTCTTTAATCCACTGTTTGGACTCTCATTCTGGCGGCACCCATTTCCATCCATTACTGAGACACTGATGCAGAGATACATTTCTCCAAACCTGATGAAGACAAACTCATCTTGGTCTCATTTGGCCTGAGGGTAAAGACATTTTATTACTGTTTCTGTATCTCAGCGTATTATGAAGGTCAGCACAACCCTGGAAGCTCTTCTCTTTTTAGTCAATTGAGCTATTAAATGAAAGGGATGAAGAACAGTTTGGTTTCACACCACTCCTCAGTATTTCAACACTGTTCAGGGCGAGCTCCAGTGATGTGGTGTTGGGACTCAATGCTGATGAGACGTCGTTCTGTTGTAACGGGGAACTGAGAATCTCGTGGGTTTGGTGCACTCTTGACTTTCGTGTAAATAAGGTCTGAAGATGTCATTTCTACTCTCAATCACATCTCTGTTGTTGACACAGTGTCCTCTGTTAGAGTCAATGAACCCAAACGATCCGCTCGGAGACACGTTTGTCAGAATAAAGGGAACCATTTTCACCAAAGACAGCAAAACTACGAAGACGGTTTGAAAGCCACAGTCGGAGCGGCGTGTTAAGTACCGTCAGGAGTCTGATCATTCCCAGTCTGTGCTGCTTCTGTCGTGATGTTTTAGTCGGAGCGAGAGAAATGAGCTGGCAGGGTTTTTATGAACTTACAGAGCGTGTGTGCTGTTTTATCCTCTGTTTCAGCTGGGTGGCCCTTGTGTCTAGGACGCTTTATCTTATCCACACACTCACACACTTCTGCTGCTGCACTGCCAGCTGGGATTTCGTCGAGTCGCTTGGGCTCTTGCCAGCATTGCTTGTGTTGAGGCTTATGCCTTTGACTTTGAGCGATTGAGTCTATTTGAATACGTTGGGGAGGGACCTAAATAAATATTTAGTCTGTCAACACAGTTGCTCATAACCGCTCTGAGTGACGCACACCTGAACATCCAAACATCAGACAAACAACAGCTTGCTCCTTCACTTAAAGCTGCTTTAAGCGTCTTTTCATCCTAATCTCACTGATAACTATGTTGTTGCAATGCATGAGAAAGAGGTCTTAAAGTGCAGAACAATTATGTAAAAACTTCTTCGGAGACTAACGAGAGGTGCGGAGCCGTGACTTTAAAGTGCCCCTAGTACACCATTTCCAGCTGTATGTGAATCTAAATCAGCTGCAGAGCTGTGAATCTGTAAGTGGCTGATGATTTAAGTTATTGTCTCCCAAAATAAAGAATCAACTCTTTTACGTAACACATTTGCATATGTTCTGCATAGGCCAGCCTCAAACAGTTTGACCCCGCCCACACACACGTCATTGCACTGATGACTGCTGTATGAAGAGGACCAATCACAACAGACTGACCAATCAGAGCTGAGCAGGCTCACGGAAAGGAAGGGTTTAGAGAGACGGAATCTTAGAACTGCTTCGAACGAATTAATCGCTGAAATTTAGAAAAATCTGAAGGTCTGTAGGAGGTTGTAGGAGACTCCCAAAACAATATTAGGAGCCTTAAAGTGATGATGCTAATAATGTAAACTTGAAATATGAGACTCTTCTGAGAAGTGTCCGTCTTCCTGTGACCTCTGTTGACCTCTGTATCTTCAGTGATGTTTGAATGCGTCAGGAAAGCTTGAGTCTGGTTGTTCTGCAGTCATCCCTTCACGCACTCGTCCAGGCTAATTGTCACTGAACCCTCACTCACGCTCAGCTCATCTGTTTGGTCTCTTGTTATTTTAATGGGGGCTGACCTGTGGATGGACGTCGTGGTGATGTCGTTTAATAAAGCTGCCGCCCACAGTGATTACTTTGGAGCACATCTCTCTCTCTGTCCCTGTTTGCAAGGTGAATGATGACAGTGGAAATAGTCCATCACTTGGACTTCCTGTGAGCACCAGGACCTTTGACCCGAGCACTTCAAACCAAGGCAATTACACTCCTGCCGGTCAGTCGCATCACGGCAGGAGAGACGGACAGTAATCACACACAAGATTTGCATACTGTGTTGTCCCCTGAATGATCCACAGTTGTTGTTTTAGTTTTTTTAGTTTAGTGACTTGTTTGTCCTGAACAGTTAAACTGCCTGCTGTTCGCCGTTTTGGAGCTGGATGACTGTCCCTCTTGAGACTTTTTTCCAAAAGTTTAGGAACAAATATAGCTACTTCTTGAATAGACCTTATCCAAGTTTTCATCTGCCCACTGATATTGATGCTGATATCTATATGCAGACGGATCAGGTAATTACACTACCAGTTTTAGCTACTTTTAATTGAAAGCAGTTGGAAAAATCGTTCAGCTTTCCAGCATCTTTGTGTATTTGAAACCTTTTCAACTACAACTGAGCTATTACAGAATTAATAAATTAAAAAACAGAGCCAGGAGCCTTTAATGGTATAAAATGAGTATAAAAGTTGTATTGATGTTCTTTAAGTAAATATAGTTGATGACAAAGGGGACCTTGAAATCATAAAGGTTGAAAAGCACTGCTTTAGATCAGAATATCAAGTTTACCTCAAATCAGAGCAAACTACATTAATATTATATTAGCTGTTAATCAACTACCTAGAGATGAACTAGACTTTACTTTTAATCATACACTCTGTTTGAAGACTGAATTCTGAGGACTTTCAGAAAGCATGAGATCACCTGACTGAACTTTGATAGATCCAATGCATTTAAAGTGTGTGGATGGAGAGATGCAGCTGTACTGACACACACTGATGATATTCCACTTCTGTACCTTGAAATCCTTTACATTAACTCGTTGTGTTCACAGATGCTCGACGCTGGCGAGTTGGTCTAGAAGAGACGGGATGGACGAGTGCAGCTGTGTTTATTCACTGTGAAAGCCGTCTAATTACAGCTGACGTACGGCCTGCGGCGCTGCACCTACATCCTCATCTGCCCTAACGACCGACAGCTACCACTAATTAAAAGATAAAGTTACACTTATACGTTGGAGTGGCGTAATGATGTTACTGAGCCATGACGGGACACGAAATGAAATGAAATGAATGTGGATAGTGAGTGATGGTTATTCTGCTCTCCAGCCAGATGGGTGCAGCTTTGTCCTCGACTGCTCAGACTGTTCTGCTAACAATCATGAGATGAACAAGCAATTCAACTTTAAGATGCAATCAAGAAACTGTTCTGTTCAAGCTGAAGCCTCAGGTTTGTCACACTCTTAAAGTTTAAAGATTCCAGAGCAGATATTTGCAGAGGTGGCACAGAAGAACCATGTTTTTTTCTCTGTTAAGTTCCTGTTAGTGCGGAACCACGTTTTTCTTAGTGGGAAGAACAGTGTAACAATCTAAAGAACCCTTTTTATGCTTTAAAGATCCCTTTGTGCATTTTCTTGAGATGATAAATGTTCTTCATGGAAACATTAACACTAGTAAAGAACCTCTCTTTCTGAGAGTGTCCAATCAACAATCAGCTTTTCTTAAAAATCTGAAGGTCCAATGTTAATTATAACGGACGTCTTCAGCTCGTCAGTGAAACATTCCCAGTCACTATGTCTTCCAAATACCGTTTTTCTCTCTTTGTCTGCCGGGGCACTGTCTTCTGAAGCTCCTGGCCCATCACAGCTCTCTAAACCTTCTTCTCATCTTCGGCAGGACTCCAGGAAGACAAGCGCTCTATTAAAGGAGCAGCATCGTTATCATCATTGCTAATTAGCTTCTGTTCAGCACTGTCTCTTATTCTTGTTGGTGCTCTTTCTGGTGGCGGTGTGACGTCTGTTGACAGATCTCAGAGCAGGGAGTCCTACGTATGAACACGTTTATAAAGCTGCCTCGCAGCGAGAGGAGGAGAGCGGGACACCACAGAGGAGGAAGTTGATGCACACCATGAACAGAGATTCCTCTTATTCTGTGTGCTGCAGAAAGCGTCCCCTGACAGCTCCTACACGCAGCGAAAGGAACTCGGGAAGAAAAACACAAACTGTTGGAGCACAGAGGCAGACGCACAGGGCTGCGAGAGAGACGGAGCATTCATTAAGGGCAGCACTGACAGAATTTGAAGATGTCTGTTACCCACAATCCTCCAGTGCTGGCTAGAGAAGCAATTACAATTTCACAGGTTGGAATTAAAATCCCCTGTGCTATGTGATAGAGTAACACGGGCTGTCAAAGTGATTTCAAGCTGTTTATCTCCCACTGTGTTAAGACCAAAAACTGATTCCTAGAGCGAATGTCATTTTTTTCACCCACTCAATCTTTGAAAAAGAGGAATTTGAATTTTAATTACCAGGAAGGTAAAAGCGCTCGTATTGTGATGATGTGGCAGAAGACGCTCTGCAAAAATCCTCTTTTTCCATAAGTTGATGCAAACGTTTCTAGGTCACACAGTATCTACAAAGAGAAGTATCAGAGGATTACACATCTCCAGAGGGAAGAGTTTCTCATTGGGACTTTTTCTGTCTTCCTGTTTTGGTGTTTGGAGTTCCTCAAATCTGTCCATGTGCTACAGTGTAAAGCAGCATTATTTGACTCACAGTTTTGTTTAAAAAAAAAAACAATGCATGTTCACTAAAATCAAGTTTAATTGAAATTGTATATATATATTCTTTGTCTAAAGAATTTTAAAAACAATAAATAATAGTTTTACAGCTGGAAGACTAGCGACTGTTTGAAATCGTGCAGCTTTGCAAGCTAATAAAAACACTGATGTCTTAAGTGTGTGCAGTGTTACGCTGTCGCAGCGCTGCTTTCCCATTCCACATTCTTCTGTCATCTCTAATTGTCTGTGGTGCACTTTGAACAGTGATGCTGCAGACTCGAGTAATGACAAGCACCAGCAGCTGCTGACCTGTGTTTGCTTGCTCTTGCACTTCTGCAATATTAATGTGTGATTTGTGGCTTTGAAGTTGTTTAGCCTGAAAGTGTTTCTAAATTGCCCCTGTGTTGTTCAGGAGCGCATCAGAGGCAGATTGAATGGAATGGGTCATTCGTGATCCCTTCAGCTTCACTGTGTGTCACTGGAAGACAAGACTGTTTCTTCACATCTCTCCCCTGTGTCGCTGTCTTTCTCTCCTCTTCTCTCGCTCTAGCAGAGGAGGCTAATCTCCCTGGCCTTTCGCCGCTCTCTTGATCTGGCCAGAGACCCTCTCCTGCTCCAGAGACGCAGACAAATCAGGTTGGTCATGGATTCAGCCTTTGATTCGGTGCCAGGACATTCTCCAGAGCAAACCAGGAGACCCGGAGCACCGTGAGGCGGTTCGTCTTCAAATCCTCACTCGCTTCGGTGCACCTGATAACACAGCCCTCCAATTGCTCATGTGAGAGAGGCCTGCTGCCTAGGGATCCAGACTGAATACAGTATCTCCGCTGTCCAGGTCCACCTCAGCCACAGTGGAGGAATACTCTAGCAGCACAAACAATTATCAACGACAGCTTCCATCTAGTGGGAAAAGAGGTATTGATTTTACAGGTGCCACAGATTCTGCCCAGCAGGGAGTTTATAGGTCAGAACGTGCCTCTGAGGATCTTCTGTACATCCGTCCTAAGCGGCTTCAAGCCTCTGGAGACCGAGATGTCTTGCCGCGCTTCCATTACGGCAGTTGTTTCCTGCTAAATTAGGGTGTGCTTGTATGCATTGAGTATTTGCATGGCCTCACTTGAACACAAGCTGATGTTGTTTTTGCATGTCCTCCTTGATAACAGGAATGTTGCAGTTCCCTCCTGTTTTCCATATGAAGTCCAACTGAAAACAAAGACACGGCTTCTCCCGCATGGATCAGTTGGAGGCAGTCGATAGGGGCCGCAGCTGCTCCTGCTGTTGGCCATTATGAACGAGCTCGAGGGCTCTCTCAGGCAGGAGTGTGTGCTGACAGTGAGTTTCTGCAGGCAGGAGACCAGACTCCTCAGCTCACTCAGGTCAGCGTCTTGGCTCTGGAGTTACTGCTGGGTCTGCGCATTGATTCCTGAGCCGCTGTCTTGGCTGCAGGAGCTGGACTGCAATGAAAACACGAGGAGCATGAGTTGGAGATGGTTGATCGTCGGCTGCAGGGCTCGTGTTTGACCTGCTCTCACACGCAGCTGCGCAGCTCTCACTCTCACTGGCTTCAGCCTGAGTTTATGTTTTAATGAAAATAACCTTTAAATTGTGTCTATATTCCATAATGTCATATTCATTCATTTTAGGGCTTTTTCTATTAAAATTAGTGGTGCAAAATGAAACCAAAGACCCCGTATATTTATGTATTAAACATATTAAAACACCGTGGTAATAGATCTTTTTTTGTGCTTGACTTATTAATTTTCTATATTTTTGTGCGTTCTTACAGAAAAGCATATTCATCAAGTGACATTTCTGCATTAGCTAATGAACCTCATTTGGAATGGATTTAGTGATTTCAATTAACTCTTAACTAGTAAAGCATTTCAGTTACCAGTGTCCATTCATGTTCAATATCCATTCACACAGCTTAAATGCCAGTATCTGACATTACTGATTGCGATCGGTATGTCCTGTCAAATTTTCTATATATTTTGTCCACTGGTATTATTTTGAACCCCCAAAGCCTTGTTACATTCCTCATACTCTGTAGTGACTAAACCATCAACAAACGTTTCTGTGTTAATAAGACTACATCTGTGCTATCGGTACTGGTATCTTAATGAGTGTGTTTTTCGAGGAAGAGTACGTTGCTCGATGTTGTTGTTCTCTGCTGCTCAGACGTTGGTTGGCATGAATGATGAAGGCCTCCTCCGTGTTCTCCACTGTGCTTTGGATTGTTTTTATATGCTGTGCTCTTCAGCCTCTTACGGGATGGATGTAATCAAGACTGGAGGCGAGAGGCCCAGAATCATTGTCTGGCAGGAGGGCACGGGGCCAGAGGAAGGGGCACGGTTGCCAGGGGCCCCGTCAGCTGTGCTTTGATTAAAAAGGGGCTCCTCGGTGGAGCTGTGAAGCAGCGGGGGTCCAGACCGTCCCACTGCGGTCACCCATCGCTGATTAGCCACAGATCAAGTACAAGCAGAGCGATCAGAGACCAGAGTGTGGGAGGGAACGAGCAAACCACGGCGTTGCATTCGCATTGCATCAGCTCGCAGTAACGAGAGCGGGAGCTGTCAGGTTTAGACGGGCTAATGGCTTTCGCGGACTGTCAGAGCGGATGATAATGCCTTTTGGTCTCTGACATTCTCCAGACTTGTCCAGCTGTCACATTACTCTGAATGCTCCCTTTTCAAGCGGCGGCTGATCAGCACTCTTAGACTCTGTCTTCTCTCCAGAGTCCTCTCAAAGGCCAGGATCGCTAAATAATGTTAATTAATGGAGAGGAGTAAGCACACCTACATCCTGACACGTCCTTTCATGGTGAGAAATGTCAGAGCCGTAAGCACACCGACGTGTCACGACTGGACAAATGAACAACAGCTACATCCAAACGTAACTTGTTTGTTTTGAGGCACTTTCTCCTGCTGAACTAAACATGCAACTTGAGAACGTCGATTCTCCTTGCGTTTTATAGTAAAGGTGATTTTTCTGCATGCCGAGGAACGTGCTGTTGATGTAATGATATGTGGGTGTTCGGAGTTGTGTTTTGCTGGTGTTGTTACTCTCTCTATTTTTTTCGTATTGCACTAGTGTTGGGCTCTGAGCCCAAGCAATTACAGCTCTGAGAGTATAGACTGCGGTTTAACGGCATTACAGCAGCTGCTTAGAGTCTCTGCTGTCACATGCTAGTTTAGCAAGATGTGCAAAGAAGTTTTCACAGTTTCACTGAACGTTAAAACCTTGTTAAGTTTGAATCATTGTGAGGTTTTGTAGAAAGAAATGAAAGTACAGTACACTCCACTCAGCATGATACTTCTGTCTTGCCATGTAGCATTTCGACACATAAACATCTAAGAAGCTTGGCCTTTTGAGATTACAAAGGATGTAAAGCCTGTACTTTTGAAGATGGAGGCAGAAGCGGGTCTCTGATCAGTGCTGCCGTGGATGAAAACCTGCTGCTGGAGACCAGGCATTGCTGTCCAAAGAGAATGCCTGATTGCTTCATATTGGTGCATGAAGTGAATATTATCTGTGCTCTTTTGACTTTTCAATGAGATTTATGCTTGGAGTAACACGCTTCAGTGGATCTCTGGCTGGGTTCTTTAGTTGAGGATGGAGTCTGCCTGACAAACACACAGGGTTTCTGTCCATTACAAACTCTGCTGAGGCAGCAGCTTCCATCTCAAAGACATTCTGCTCAATTCTTCATGAAAGAACAGGTAGGCTGTCAGTCAGAGCTGCAAACATGCATCTTTCTTTGTGTTTTTCATTTTAATCTTGGCTCAGAAGCACGTCGGTGTGAGTTTCCCCAGGACTCGAGCTGTCTGAAAGGCTATAATGAGTGGCGCTGGTACTGAACCTTTCTGCCGGTTGCTGCTTCTCTCGGCCTACCCACAGATCAATGGGACCCGGGTCCGCTGTTGTACAAAACACTGGTTCTCCAGCACTCTGATATTCCACATTGACTGATCGGTCTGTCGCTGTGAACCTTGCTCCCATGTTACTGATATGATGGGCAAGTTCAATTTGATTTTGACATATTGACTTAGCGTCTCTTTTTCTTGATGTCTCGTGGGATGGGTTGTGTGTCCCGCTGCAGGTCGTGGCTGTCGTTGGAATCTCGAGAGCTTTGGCCCGTTTGAGGCCAGAGGGATGATTCTGATTTCTTTTATTTCATCTGTGTTAAGATCTGTCTTTTTTTAAAGTAGTGGAGCAAGTTCACCAGTCTATTTCACAGCAAACTACCGCGCTCCCCACACAGCATGCAATCGTTGATAGCTAATTATAAATCTAATTGGATGTGACAGAAAAACAATGGCCTTTCGATCCTCTCACTAACAGAAATGTTTCTTGTCCTGAGATAATTAGCCCTCGCTGTCATTACGGATGCTAGATTCAGGGGAACTTCTTCAGTGCTGACACGGAGATCTCTTCTTACATTAATATGAGTTTGAACTAATATGCATCGCAGATGTGTTTCTATCAAACGTTTTAGAAGTGTATGTAATTTAACATGTCTTAAAATATTAGTTTGACTGTCTTTGTTTCAAATAAAGAGTGAAACAGATCAAATGAAGCTCCTTTCATTCACCACCATTCAAAAGCTTGGGGTCAGTAAGTGGCAGTAAAGGCATTTATACGTTTTTTTTCCATCAGTTATAAGACACACACACACACACACACACATATATATATGACCCCAGATGTTTTAATACAGGTGTATTTTTATAGCAGACTATTGTTATCAGTTATTTATTTTATTAAAAATGTTTGGTTGCAACAATAGCTATGTTACTAGCATTATTAATTCTAATATATGTAGATGGATATAACCTGATTAATTCTGGTCTTGAATGTGATGCACACTGTGTGATGACATGGAGATCAGTTTGTGTTATTTTCCTGATCTTTTGCCCTGTCATTATCCTAATCCTACATGTATCCAATGTTTTATCAATTAACAACCGAAGGATTTGTGACTGCACACACACACACACACACACACTCTCTCTCTGTGGTTCTAAAGTAAAGCTTGTATCCATAGTAATCTGCTGTATGAGTACCCATAACTACAGGCACCTGTGTCTAATCGATAACGCTAATATTTATAGTGGAAAGCCTCTTATGATGGACGCTTCATTCCATTCGTGCCTGACAGTGTGTGCCTGATCTGCTGTAACACTCACACGGACAGATGGCCATCGATCTGTTAGTTAACCACCAAATTAATCTTCTGTTTTATACACAACGGCTTCATCATATCTGATAGAACCACTGTTTACCGAGTGACAGAAAGTGTAGACTTTACCTGGAACTGCCAGAATGCACTTGATACAGATCTGAATGTCAACACAAAGCCAAACACACCCGGGGCTGTCACACACCTGCTGTTTTGATTGAAACACTCCTGCACTGGTGGGATACGGGGTGGCTGGTTCACCAGTAGCATGAACACGGTCATCTGTGTATGAGGGCTGGTTAGAGTGTGCTGCCAGTACAAACAGTGTTTTGTTTTATGGTCCTTTATTTGATCTTCAGGTCTCCAGCAGCTGCCGGTGTGGGACAGCACTCACAGATCCAGGGCTCCGAGGGGACGGCTGGTAATCTCCGGGGTTTTGGGTCAGTGTCCCGCAGCTGGCCTGTAATACCCACACAAAAAAAGCCTTGTTCTGAGCTCTAATCCCCAGCCGTAAACAGCACACGCCTTGGACAGGAAGAGTGCTCTCAGATGATAAACAAGAGGAACTTGTTCTCCAACTCAATTTATTTGCTAAACATTGCCATTGTATTTTTTAAGCTGAAAAAGACAACCTCGTGTCACCTCAGAAAACACTTCTCTGAGGTACTACTGCGCTTAAAAACAGAAAGCTTGCGCAATGTAAATTAGTCTTTTTAATATTAAAATAATATGTTAATGTAGATAATATAATATAGTAATTGATAATACTAAATTACATTTCTAACAACGTTTGCTTGAAATAATTTAAACAAACATCATCATCAACAGAAGCGGTTTCAAAAACTGAATGTTTTTAAGGCCTTACATTAATTACGGGTTTACAAGATCTGTGATTACAAGAGTAGACTAGTTAGGGTAGGTTTATGGTTAGTAGAGTAAGTTTCTGATAGTCAGTGTGTAGTGTGCTGTGGACTCATCACAATAAAGTGTTAGCAGATATTGAGCAGACAGTCTACTAGTACTCTAATGACTGCTAGTTAACGTGGAGTAACTAACTGTTGTAGAATGATAGAAGTGGACTATTAAAGATTTTTCCACAAGCTACCAATACAGGGTTTTAGAACCTAACAACTAGAACAATGTGTAAGTGTTATAACGTCTTGTGACAGGTGTTGAAGAAATGAGAAATATGACATCATCTTGCATGTTAGCTTCTTTTCTTTTGTTTGATTTTAAATATTTTAATCCATCTTGAGGCCCCTAGTGGGCCCTGGACCCCGGACTGAGAACCAGAGCTAAACAGGCCTATTTCAGTGTTCTCTACAGCAATACAGCAGGGACACCTGACAACTGTACTTCTTTTAGTATTTCTTTAGTATTTTCTAAAATATAATTGTTGTTCATGTCCATCATTTATTTATTTTTTTATATTCACTGTTTTACAAGAATGGCAGAAAAAATAGTAAAGCACTTTCTTTTTCTTTTCTATTTTTTATTCAGGAGCCCAGTTAATCAACAAGTACAGTCTAACAGATCCCCAGAAACAGTGTGTTAGTTTAGCACAGCACAAACCCTTATATACTTAGCAGTGTGAATGTATATCATGTATAGTTAAAGTTAGTAATGTGTTTTGGCATTTGGCTCTTGAATTAATAGTGTTTACCTCAATGACTGGGTTTAACTAATTCATGTAATAACATGTCAAAGGAGCTCCATTTTTGTGTGCTAATTTCGGACTTTAAATACTAAAACTGATTCTTTAGTACTTCTTAAAATAAACTTCAAGTTATAAACTTAAGTGTAGTGAACTGTGCTGTCTTGAGACACCATGAATATGAACTAAAATGCACTTTTAACACTATCCATGTATATGAAGTATGTATTTGATTTCCACTTGTAGTACACTTGAGTGCATGAAAGATGTTTTCAAGTGTCTTGTGATGGAATGATTTTTTTAACAAGATAGTATGTAAAATAGCACAGTTGATTGTACTTAAACAAGATCATCTATCTTAAGGTTATCTTAATAAGTACTAAAGAATAATTTTAAGTATATTTAGTTGTCCTCAAAGTGATGGTAAACTGCAGCTTCTCCGGTATCTTTCTTTTGTCTCTAGTCCCTTTAGAAAGAGGTGTCCTCAAAGGTAGGGTGCTCAGTCATATGTAGTGGTGTGTGTGTGTGTGTGTGTGTGTGTGTGTGGTAAGTGGAAAGATTTTTTTTCTTTTCCTGCAGAACATGGTTTGACTGAATTACAGAA
>JAUYWG010000051.1:231353-249597 GCA_034779775.1 Enteromius afrohamiltoni
GCCCATCCGTTCTCACGTCTGACAAATGAAGGTCATTTCTGTCACGATGGCCATCAAACAGTGTGATAGCAACAAAGCTCAGGTGTGTCCAGAACGCAAGACTTCCAATTATCAGGCTTATTTCAGCTTTTGGCCTTTTGTTATCGGAGGCAGCCGAACGAGTCGGACCTGATGTAGATTTAATGGTGGTTTTGCAGGTCACTTGTCATCACATTTAGCCCGGATTTGTCTCGAAAGAATCTCAGCTGGTCTTGAAAGCTTGGGCTGAAAACAGAGACATGCTATAGTACCATTCCTCGGCCCGCTCATATCAGTTCATATCACTAATGTAGTTTTCAAGAGCTATATGATGACAACACAGCTGCGCTAGCTGCTAAACGTGTATTAACCTTCACAGTGTTAGCTGTTAAACAGCTGATTAACTCTAAACTGACTGATCTATTTAGCTGGATTTTATTTCTTATCTATGTTGTTTGTATATGTATATATATATATATATATATATATATATGTTAATGTGTTACGCTGTTATTCTAATAAGGCTTCATTGAATCTGAATTCTACAAGTTAGCTAGTCTTTATTGTAAAAGTGAGAGCTGCCAGTGGATTTGTGCAGAGCTTGACTCATTAGATCTGTCTCTCCTGCCGGGGCTTGAGCTGCACAAGGACTGCAGGTTTGTCATTGGCCCAAATGAGCCACGAACCACGCCAAAACCGTGTGTTAACACACTCGATGCAGCAGCGTCGGAGACAAGCCGATGACTGATGAGCTGCCTTTCAAACAAAACATCAAATCTTGGATTTCTATTAAAGTATTATTATTATTATTTTATCAGATTGAAAGAGAGGATTGTGCGGAGGATGCAGATGTTGGTGAGGTCTGAAGAGCAGCTCCAGCTCTACAGGATCAATGCTGCTCACACGGCCCATAGAGTAGCTGTTCCTTTAAAATATTCCTCCGAGCATCATTTTTCTTATTTTGTTGTAGTCCAGAGATGTTGTCTATTAAAGACATGGGTTGTGGGAGATCAGCAGTATTTAATTCTTTAGTTTGTCCCACCTCTCCTCCACTGTGATTGTTCGGCTGGATAAAAAAGCACTCCATTTTACCCAAATGTGAACATTTTAAAATGACCAGAAAAAGGTTGAACAAGTGCCTAAAAAAAGTTTTAAAAAAACCTGCCACCCTCAAGAAAAAAAAATGGACACACAGCCCACTATAAAATCTAAAATGTGACATTATATATCACGAACATTGTTGGCTTTTTGATGAATTGCTTTTGTAAGTCACTTTAAGTTTTATGTTTTATGTTTTATGCATGAATGTAAATGTAAACTGATGGGGAGATGTACTCTGATGAATGGACAGAAGCAGAATCTTGTACCAAATGCCTGAAAATCAATTCGGATTTCTACAGTACTAGTACAAATACAGTACACACTCAGAAATAAAAGGTAGAAAAGCTGTCACTGGGGCGGTACCTTTTTAATAGGAACACTTCTGTACCTATTAGGTTCAAATATGTGCACTGTAAGCTACCAAAATAGACTCTTTAGTTTTTGAAAATATATTGCTGCAGTGACAGCTTTACCTTCATTTCTGAGAGAGTTCAATAAATGTTTTTCTATTATTTTTCTATATCATTCATTTATATTAATTAATTATACAAAAATAACGCATCAACTTATTTGAATTACACTTTTGCATAACGATAAATAGTTCTCCACAAGCTGCTGTTTATTTCATTCACATCAGTGTTAACCCAGTGCTAGAGTTACACTGACCGCACACTGCACTTATTCACAATCACAAAAGTACATTATTCGCTGCTTAAACATTTCATATGCGTGCTGTCCAGATGCGCTTTCCCAGCGCGTAACGTTACAAGCCTAATTACTGAAGATATTTATCACATGTGATTGTGGTAATACTGTCACAAACACAGTTGCTTGTGTCTAAAGTGAAAGTGAACAATGAAGAGAAAGCGTGTCAGGATATTAGACGCATACATGCAACTCTTAAAGGGACAGAACTAAACAGTAAAGGGATAGTTCACTCAGAAATTATAATTCTGTCATTATTTACGCACTCACATTTTCCAAACCTGTATTAATTCCTTTTTTTGTGCTAAACGCAAAATAAGATATTTTGAGTAACCAAATAGTAGCTGGTTCTCATTGAATTGAATACAGTGGTCAACAGAAAGAAGAAAGTCATTCAGATAAAAACGAGCTGAGAGAGAGTAAATGATGGATGCAGTGAAGAAGTGTATAGTGTTTCACCTTTCAGTGCTGCTGAATACACCTACTCTTCCTAAATCAAATCAAATAAAAGCACAGTTTGTTTTATTCATGTTATGTTGATTTGTAATGTGTATCTATTTGAAAAACAAAGATAAAATGACAATGACTTATATCTTTGCTCATTCTGGCCTAAATGTCTGCCCTTCTTTATTTGATGAGTTTTTCTTTTTTATAAAAAAGGCAAATTAGTTTGTCTGTACTACTCAGACAACTCAACAATGAACGGACGGAAGCGTCGATGAGAGCATGCTCGTGTGCAAGCTGTGCAACTAGTATCACCTCAATGCTAAACATAGCAGCTAGCGATTCATTTTGATTAATTAATGACAAAGCCTCTAATTAATGAGATTAATTTTTTTAATCGAGTCCCGGCCCTAATTTAAAAAGCATCTTTTAATGACAGGTCTTGATAACCGAGTAAAGCTTTAAACCATAGTTATGTATGCATATGCAGCTCCTGTGTCAAACCTGGTTAAAATGATACTGTGTGTGTGTTTTAATCTACTACAGTCTAAACATTCTTTAGAAATCTTCTGAGGGAATCACAGTTTAAGTGAAAATAATACCCAAGCGAAAGCATCAGAATTTGAATCTTAGCCGGAAAGTGCTATAGATCTGAGCCGGTAAGACAGGATCCCATTTCTTCCCAGAATAATCTGAGCCCGAGTCGCTCCTGAATCCCTGTTTCCCCCGGCACTGGGAGAGGCTAATGTATGTGCGCCGTGCCCGGAGGGTTTATCCGCCGCCTCGTCTGTCTCTCTGAAAAAACAGTCAATGATGCAACAGACAACAAAACCAATGAGCGCTCTCCAGCAGCCGCTGTCAGCAGTGGCACAATAATTAAATGCGATAAATTATACATGATGAAGGAGTGGCAGTGAATGACAGGTGCAGGAGAGCCATTGTGTAGAGAGCAGAGAAGCACCATTTTAACCGTTTCAGGTGATCCTGTGGACGAGGGAGGCTTAGGTTAAAGAAGGGCCCTCGAAGCACTTCGGAAGGGCGGCGATTGCCTCCTGACATTTTTACAGCCCTGGTGAGGAGGAGGCTCGTTACGCTTCACTCCACACGGCGGGAGATGGCCCCGCTGGCCCTCTGCGGGGTACTGACCCAGCTGAGCAGGACAATAAACGGGCTACTCTGCCCCCGGTGGCCAGCGGCGGTCATGCACGAGCGATGTTGCATGAGTCCCTGCACGGTTACCTCATTCACAGAAAGGTCACTGAAGTACAGCAGGAGAGCAACGTGCTTTTCCTCCAATAGACATATGAAGCATCTGCCTCTGTGAAAGAAAAGAGATGTTCTCTGTGAGAGCTGCAATCCAATTTACCGACGAGCAAGGCTATTTATATAGCACACGATTCAGAGAGCCAAGATAACAGAAAGAAAACAGGAGATGCACGAGGAATAAAGATGCTGAGATTTATATTAGTGATTTGAAGCAGTCTAAAAATATTTGACGCGCTCAGATGATTTATAACGGTTTGGTCTTTTCTTTGAAAACACACAAACAAAATCTATTGATCGTTAACAGTGGATAAACTGATGGTTTTTAGACGAATGAAGGCAGAATATTGTGAAGGATATGTGTTTACATAACAAGGAGCAGAAAATCTCAGACATGTGAGAGAATGGACATTATATATTTACTGTCTTAATCAAAAGGCTTTTACAGTATGTCAGAAAATCTGTTATTACACAGTATACAATAAGTGTTTCTGTAGCATTTCCCATGCAGCAATATAATAGACTTGTTTCTTCATAGAAAATTGGATGCATTGAAAGAGACATTTTTTGTTTTGTTTTTTATTTTCATGTTACATTTATAATACTTTGTTTTGCACTCGTGGAATTGCATTACAAGAATGCTGCTGTTGATGGAAAATTTGATAGATACACTTAACTATGATGACGTCTGCTTTTGAGAAGCCTAGAAATGTGAGAATGGTCCATCATAATGAGAGTGTAATGATCCCTGTAAATATGAGCCCTTCTCAGGACCGCTGCGGGCCGTTGAGACTACGGCTGTATTCGGACAGGACTAGTTTTACAGTGGGTTGTTAAAGAAATGTGTGTTTCATGGGATGTGTTAATTCCATTTGAATTTGCCGTATCAGTATTTTTCTCACTCAAACTCTGTAATACGTTGAGAGCCAATTGCCTGCTGCTTTTCACCAAACAGTATAAATTTAATCTTGTCCAAAAGTGATGACTTGTATGTTTTGGCAACCCTGATGTACCTTAGACGCTCTTACCCCATGCATTTATAAAACCATTTGCAAGAAAGAGAGAAATAGCAGAAATAATAGTAATAACTAGAAAGTACATGTCCTGAAGAAAATGTGAGTGGTGCTTGCCGTGGCAGGCAAAACCCGGTGCTAGTTTTACAGGTTTTTTTTTTTTACAGGTTATCTATCATGTTGCTAGATAACATGGTTCTAGCATGACTGGCAAGTGGCTAACTTGTTGCTAGCATGAATAGCCAATGACTAGCATGTCGGTAGCGTTTTTGTAACATGATTAGCAAGTGACTAGCATGTTGTTAGCATGCTTCTTGCATGATTACCATGATGTTAACGTTACTAGCATGTTGCTAACGTTTTCTAGCATGATTGCGCAAGTGATTAATATGTTGTTAGCATGTCGCTAGCATGTTTTTAGCATTATTAGCAAATTACTAGTAAGTTTTTAGCATGATTTGCAAGTGACTAGCATGTCTAACATTACTAGCCATTGTCTACGATGCTAAAATAACAGGTTGCTAGTTACTATTGGAGTTTTATAGAGTTCTCAGCATGAATTAGCACTTAGCTTATCACTATTAGCATGTAACACTAACATGTTTAAAGTCCGGTTTGCTAATATGAGCCAGAAGTACCAACTCCTATTTCTATACATGTTCTGATGCAGTGACCTACAGCGCTCTCCACTAATATTGGAAGCCTTTGTAAATCTGAGCAAAGGTGGCTGTAAAAAGTAATCTACATGGTTTATCCCTTTGATCTTTCATTCAAAAAATGTACAAAATTGTAACCTACCATTAAAGTAAAACCATTGAAAATGGGGAGAAAAGCTCATTGTGAAATAAACGTTTTTCTCTAATACACATTGGCCACAATTGTTGGCACCCATAGAATTTTTTAATGAGTAAAATATCTGAATGGAAATATAAGTGAAATTACATAAAATGTTAGGAAGCTGCCTGGAAGAGGACGTGTGTCTCTATGATCCTAATACACAGCGAGGAGTAGAGTTTAAGTGACTAAAGACACTTCAAAGATCACAGCTGGAGAATTACAGAGTGTCAGGGTCAGAAAAACTTTATAATAATAGTAAAACAGCCCCTACATCAGCACATGTTGTTCAGGAGGGTTTAAGAATAATTCTCCTCACTCATCTAAAAACAATCTCCAGCATGTTCAGTTGTCAGACAGGACTGGAACTACAAATGGGACTGGCTTCTATGACCAGATGAAACTAAAAAATCAGCTTTTAGTAACAAACACTAATATATTAAAAGTACTCCATGTGTACAATGAAGCATACTGCTGTGTTTCTGATGTTGTGGGTCTATATTTCTGCTGGAGGTGCTGGACATCTTGTTTAGACACATGGCATCATGGATTCTATCAAACACCAGCAGATAAAAATGAATAATTCACTGACTCTGTGTCACGGGAAGGAGGCGAGGAGACGTGCGGGTTCAAATGCAGGCTGTTTAATGATAAACACTGAGCAAAAACAGACAGGCTTGAGGTCGTTACCGGCCGACAAGAGTGGGGGAGGCAAAGCACAAGAATGGTCAGAATAGTCCAGGCGTGGGTCGGTACACAGTAAATACAATCCAATACACACAAGGGAACATGGGAACACGGAGTGGCAAAACGACAGGGGTTGACAGTGCAATGGGCCGTGGAGACAGACAAAACACTTAGAAACACTGTTAGAAATCTTATAATGGGCCACGGTTGGGTCTTCCACTGGGACAATAATCCAAACCCAAACATTAAGCCATGGCTGTCCCAGTCCTCTGAGCTGAACCCTGAGTGAGGTGAACTAAACCGGAGAAGCACCATGGAGCTGGTGATCTAAAGGGTCTGGAGTGATTCTGGATGAAGGAATGCTCTCTTTTCTCTTATCAGGTGTTCTCCAAACTCTTCAGGTGTTACAGGAGAAAACTCAGAGCTGTTATCCTGGGAAAAGGACGTAGCAATAATTAGGTGCCAATAGTTGTGACCAACATGTATTGGAGAAAAACAATTATTTCATCATGAGTTTTTCCCATTTTCAATTGTTTTACTTCAATGATAGGTTGGAATTGTGTATTTTTTTTAATGAAAGATCAAAAGGACAAACAATGTAGATTTATTTTCACAGCCACCTTTGCTTAGATTTACCATAGGTCATGCTAGGTTACTAGGGAGTGGCTTGGCAGGTGCCAGTGATGATAACATAGGCTTTTAGTATGAATGATACAAACCAACCCCCATGTCTATATTACATTAGATATGCCTATTTGGGTTTGGGTAGCTAGGGTGCTCCATAATGGTTGCTAGGGCGTGACTAGGAAGAGGTTAAGTGATTCATGATTGGCTGATTGCTGCCCTGAATCAAATGAGCCCACCCCATGTCTCTATGACACTGTGATCCAAAGACCTTTTATAACGGCAGTCAATGGGATCAGTTGCTAGGGTGCTCTAAATGATGTTTCTAGCATGATTAACACGTTTCTAGCATATTACTAGCATGTTTCTAGTATGATTAGCATCTCACTAGCATGGTGTTAGCATTCAGATGACATCTTTCAGACTTCTCTGCTCCTTCACAGAGTAATTGTTTAGCAGTTAATAAGACAGTCACAAGCCTCCTGGTTTTTATCCAAAATATATTAAATTGTGTTCCGAAGACCAACGAAGCTTTAATGGGTTTGGAACAACATTGATTGGTGATTAATGACAACATTTTTACTTTGTGGTGGAGTAAACCTTTAAGGCTGGTGAGGTCAAGCGATCATCGAATGATGAGTGGTCAGCGTGTGTCTTTTCTTGCAGTTATGCAACCCAAACACATCTTTGATAAACTGGGCCAAGGCAGGCCTGTCAGCAGTCGCAGGTTAACGCTTTCTGCATTTCAGCAACTTTGACAACTGTTTCACACCTAAATCTCTCGTGCTTCACAAACAAGCGCATCACGCCAGCTCGCCGTGTTAGGATGTCCCGCAGAGTCTGGCTGGTGCTGGAGACACGCTCCTCTCACCCTCGCTGAGCGCTCGTCTCGGCTTCAGGAGCGCTGATGCGCTTTACACCCTGCCTGGCATGCCAGTGAGAGATGCTGTATGTGTCTGGTGATAGGACGTCTGCGAATGCTTGCCAAATGTGTGCTTTTTTGGCCTACAGAGACATGCGACTGTCGGCTCAGGGGGGTCCTTGTGTGTTAAAAGTGAGCAGATTTGCACGGCATCCGTCTGGATCTGTAGAGGATGGGGAGCACAGACAGGTAAATGCTCTTGAGTTTCAGCCTGAAATAATCAATAACCCATCAATCTGCTCCAATGAAACAGAACCTTCACAATCCCTGGATAGCTCTGTGGACGTCTGAGGCTTATCAACAAAGACTGGCCTGGGAAAAGAGTTGAAAGCGGCGCAGAGGGTCTTTAAAGTTTACCTCCTCAGATATATCAAGGCAGGTGAGTATGTGTTTAGCGCATGCGGTGAGGGAAGATTTGCTCCGTTTCAGACAAACTGAACTCCTAAGGTAGAATCATGGTAATAGGAAGCATATAAAGGAGGATGAATGGATTTAAGCCATTGTGTCCTCAACCCATGACCTTCTCAAACTAGTATTTTCTTTGACATTTTGAAGAGATGCTATGCTGCTGCTTAGCATACATCTGTGAAGCCCCAGAAAGACAATGTAAAATACCTCAGGAGTTCCACAAAAGCAGTTCATTCAACTGAGGCACGACATCCTGAGGGTGTATTTACTTTTGTTCACATTGGTTCTTTTGTACCAAAAAAAGATTGACACATGTAGCCATGGTTTTGGTCATAACAACTGGAGAAATATAGCACAGACTCTGGACTAAGATGAAGCTTTCTAGAATGCAATAGTTGACCGCCTGAGTTCCAGTCTCCAGCAATCCAGTAACTCTCCGAGAAACCATCCCTGGCTTTACTCTCATCTCTTTAATTTTTTTACATATCCCAAACTAAAAACCATGTCCATGGCAGATGCTTAATGATGTTTTTTTAAAACATATCAGCAGCTATAAAAGATGGCAGAATCGTTGGCCTTGAGTGAAGTATTCCTTCAACAGTTTTGGGTTATTTCCACAGAAAATGAGCCCTACAAAATCTAAAAAGGACGAAACGGCTCCTATTTCATCGGTTTTTATTGATTTACACTCTTAAAAGAAGAGCCCAGAAGGTTCTTCTTCTTCACAGCGATGCCAAATAGGAACCATTTTTGGTTCCTCACCAAAGGACCATTTAGTTGAAGGTACTTTAAAGAATTGTTTTGTAATGTAATCTAAAGAACCTTCTTTCACCACAAAGAAGCGTTTGTGAAACAGAAAGATTCTGCTTTATTTGTTTTGTGAATGAAAACGTAGTGACCTGAGCACATCTTCACCTGACATGGTTTACTCAAGTGAGTTTCCACACACAGCAGAGTCAGCTCTTAACACGCTCTGTGGCCCTTGTTTGCATTCAGAGAAAATGGCCTTCCTCTCACTCATTAACCTTTCCTAATGCCCTGCATGTATTAATAATGATCTGAGGAAAAGGTCAGCGCATCCCAGCATGCTTTGCAGCAGCAGCACACCCACTCCCAGTGATTTCCTGTGGACGTCGTGCGCTCGTTGCGGGTGTTTGTGCTGATCGTAGCGTCAGCCTGAGAGTGTGTCAAGATAACAAGTAGGGCTTACGTGTAAACACATCTGATTTGTTCCGAGACAGCCTCGGGTGGACTCCTGCTCCACAGCACAAACAATAACATACATGCTTTTTTTGTCACAAACACAACAGTCCTACACCTACACCAATCAGAAACATTGCATCGCATCACTTTCTGTCTCTATAAACGTGGGCAATCATACAAGTTCCCTCAAAAGTGAAAAACGATTTATACTGTATGCCATTCCAGACCCAGTTTATAAATGGAACACAATGAAACAATACTATTTTGACAGGACTGTTACTATACACAGTTTATATCATATATTATATTCTAACAGTTCAAATATGACATAGTACGTCTATGTTTATAACATGTAAAAGTAGCCATGTTATGTTGCTTTATGACATTATAAATATAAAGAAAAATAATGCTGAAGATGCATGTGGCTGCATGTCATTTACAGTCGAATTAAGTGACAGATTCATGCAAATCAGTCATTTTAATGCCAGCAATTTAAATAGTTTGAAGCCGCTCATTGTCATTGTTTTCACTTCTAAACAGTGATTATAGTTCAAATCTTCACAGAAGAGCTGTGTGTTTACAAAACAAATAAATAGATAGCTTTAAACATGCACAAAGTACTCGAGCACTGCCAGTTACTGACAGGTTTGTGTACATGCTGCTGGCATCGTACGAAACCGCTGTATTAAAAATGAAAAAAACCCAAACGATCAGCAGACTTTTACAGTTTTATTGGTGATAGTGAACCAAGAACTGCATAGCATAACCTTTAAGTGACACTGTGTAGTTTGTATCCAGCGACGCTCATTAAACCATACCCCCGCTCATCATGAGTGCCCTGGTAATAATCAGCATCTACTACAAATTGGTGAAGCAATTATCTCACATTTACCTTTCATCAGAGGAGTATGAAATTTGAAACTTGCTCTCATGGAAGACATAGACTAAAGTTTTTTTTTTTTTTTTTTCATGTAATAATGATAATATTCGTATTATTTCTTATCTATTTGTTGAGCTATTTTTTATATGTGTTGATAAGTACTTTAATGGTGGACACAATGACCTCTTATTATTTGAAAAAGAGCTGTTTTGAGTTGATTGGAAAGGCAAGGAAGCGGATAAAATGTGATTCCATTGGATTCCAGTCCTGTTTGGTTTTCATGTGTTCTTCTTGACTGAGCTCTCGTAGTAAAGCAGTGTCTGTCCGTCTCTCTTGACATTTATTAATGGTATGCTGTTCACCCAGTATTGTGACAGTATGCATTACATCATGCTCCCAATTACCTCTCAGCTACTGCTAACGGCGCTTCAGAGGCTCCTCAAGCTGACATGAAGCAGGGAAACCGGTGAGACGGGAAACTCTCGTACTGCTTTCTTCTATCAAAATATGGATTTCAGTTTGTCAACAGCTTGTTATCTCTCTATCCGGCTCCTGCTTTGAGAGCGTAATAAGCACAGCGTTCTGCCGGATCCGTGTACCGTAACGAGATGAGGGAACCTTATATCAGATGACACTGAAATCTGATTAGTCGAGCTGACGGAAAATGATTGCTCTCACTTATTGTAGGTGCGTCACTTAATTTGTTTGTGCAATCTTGACTCCTAACACAATATAAACAGTGTGAGGTGAGCAAGCACATTAGGTGAAGCAATTCACACCAGAGACAAGGTTTATTCAGGGTAATAAAGCGCTTGAGTGTGGATGGGACCCCTGCTGCAGTGGTGTGTGGACGTCAATCCAGGTAACTCTCGTCATGTTTCCTCGTGTGAGCAGGAGTCGAGGGCACACTGGTGTTACAGCTCGACCTCATTAACACTGCTTCCCACCCAGCTCACTGCTCACACGCATGTAAACACATTACAGTAGCACACTCCAAATGCTTGCTCCTTTACAAATAAATGCCAACGCATCTTAAATGTGTGCTCTGTCTGAGCCAAGATTCAATAATATCAGTTAAACAAGCGAGCACTGTAAAACACATTAACGTGAGCCGAGTGTACACCAAGGCAAATCTGAATTTCAGGTTGGGGCATGTTGTCAGATTAGCGTTAGGGTACAGTAAGTTAAATGTGTTTCAACCGTTATACGTTTATGCCATGTAGTATACCATACCATACTTGCTGGCCAAAATAACTTGATATTTTAGTAGGGCTTACGTGTAAACACATCTGATTTGTTCTGAGACAGCCTCGGGTGGACTCCTGCTCCACAGCACAAACAATAACATACATGCTTTTTTTTGTCACAAACACAACAGTCCTACACCTACACCAATCAGAAACATTCTGTCTCTATAAACGTGGGCAATCATACGAGTTCCCTCAAACGATGTCAAAATAACTTGATATTTACTGTAGATATGTTCTACTGTATCTCTCCTAACTCAAAGCAGCAGCAGTGCGTCACCGTATGATGAAGGCCAGGGCATGTTTTTGGTGTTTGGGAGGTTAGACAGGGTAAATGTGTTGACTGGTTTCTGTGCCATAGTTGACGTCTGTCAGCAGCTTTATCTCACAGTCTGCCGGTGCCGTTATGAGGTGTGTGTTGTCTAGAATGTCACACTTCAGTCATTTACAGGCAGTGATTGATGTGTGAGACACCAGGACTGTGCGAAAAATCATGCAGTGCGAGAGCACCAGATCACGTTTGCTCCAGGTGACTTCAGGACATGTCTGTCTCTCCATCTTCCACGACCACGAGCTCAGCCTGGGGTTATTCCGTTCACAGGAGCAGATGATTTTCACAGCTCATTACAGTGACGTAGCACATCAGTGTTGTTGGTTTCAGGAGTGTGACAGTCTCCGGAGTAGGTCAGCTTGGTTTACAGTAATGCTGTTTACAGCCGCTCTGCTTCTGTCTCTCTCACATAAGCAGCTCCTCCTGCGTCGCTAGCACAGTTACATCTCTGTCCTCTGCTGGCGGGAACACATGAGTGCTGAATGACTTTAGGGATAGAGAACAGAAGCATCTGGTCAAAACCTTCCAAATCTCAAATCTAACGGTGTAGCTAGAAAATTCCAGCGAGGGGAACTTATGCTGGTTCATCTTCTTCATACGAATGATGGACAGATTAGTTGTGCATGTGCATTCACACACATAGTGATCATCACTAAACTATCTGTCGGTGATTAACTGCCAGCGACTGGAAAATCAGGGCTAAAATGAAATTGAGAGTTTAGACGTTTTATTAAAAAAATAATAATTAAAAAAACAAAAAAACAAACCTTGTTCAGCCTTCCTGTCATGCTTCTGTAAACACATAATTTATTACATTTAACAGCCTAAAATCAAATTGTCATTATTATCCTTATTAGTACAAACATATTTAGAATGCCTCCTTTAGCGAATATCCTTTAAGAAGGTCTTGAATACATAAACAGAAAGCAATCCCATGCGTGTTGGTATACTGTATATGTAGCCAAATAACGTCTGTGTCGTTATAACACCAAATGAAGAGAAAACCACTCACAGCTTTTGACTGAAAAACTAATAATTATTTGATAATATGTATTTAATTTATGATACATTTTGATAAATATCTGTTTCTGTGAAATAAAAGGACTTATTTAGTAATAGAACCTTTTGGTCACCCCATAAGGGCTGACCGACTGGGCTGTGACTGACAATGTATTAAATAAATGCAATAAAAATATCAGAATGTATTACGTGGTCATGTCAAATCAGTCACTGTCCGTGTGCTCTGTAGACGGGATAATGGCCAATACAGCTCCATTCAGCCCAGCACAATTCATGGTCAGACTGGACGTGGTCACCTTTCATTTCCATCACCACCGTCCCATACACGCTTTTATTGTTGAGATGTGATGGCCTGCTGTCAGAAAATGCGAATATTGAATCTTGATAAGCGTTCTGAAATTGAAGATGCATACAGTGTCCTGCCCTCAAAGAGACCATATCATGACAAAATGTTTACGACCGTTTGCTCAATGGCTTTTATGTTGAAAAACATGAGAGCACAACATGGGGAATGGAATAAAATCATAGCGTCCATGAGCAGTTACAATTCAGACGTTTGTTTCATGAGCATTAACGAAAAAAAAAAAAAAAAGAATTATCCAGTGTTTTCTTTGAGGTTGTTGTTTGCAGCAGCAGGTCAGTGTTTCATGTCCTTTAGGCCTCCGCTATTCATCTTTTTCTATTGAGTAATCAGAGACGTGCAGACCACATCTCTGCCTGACCCGCAGCTGAACCTGTGCACCTGACAGATATTAGTAACTCAAGCTTTCATTTGAGGCTTTTAATGTGTTTCTTTCCAGGCCACAAATGGATCGTACTGCAGGATCGAGTGATGTCAGATTGATGTTTGGAGAGAAAAGACTGCTGGACTGCTGCTGTAGGCATGACGGGATCATCTTTGCATGCTTCTGTGATTGTTAACCTTGCGTGGAGGAAGAGGTCATTGAGAGGAACGCCAAACAACTTGTGCCGGAAGCTTCAGGATAGCTATGAAAGTGCTGGGCCAGCCGGCTCTGTGTGTCAGCAGAATGTGTGGAGAGGTTGTGTCCCGTTTGTGTTGAAGCTGCGCGTATGTGAACACCTTCACACGGAGCCCTGGCCAAGTTTCCTTGCCCAGTAGATCAGGGCTGGCATGCCGGCGAGGGCTCTGGAAGGTCATTCTTACTGACTTCAGCCATGCCAGAGAGCCGCTGCCAAGCCTGGCTGATGCACTCTCAGCACAGCTCAGCTTCCGCATGCGAACCCTTCCCACCGCACGTTAGCATGCTACGGCGCGCTCTCTCACCTGTGGAGAAAAGGAGGTTTGACTGCGTAACCGAAGCCCACCGCACGGAGGATGTGCTCGGTTCAGTGCTGGGTTAGGCCCACAAGCCCCCACAGATCAAAGCATGCGTCCCGCTCACCTTGCATGGGAAATCAGCAGCGGGCCCAGAGCAAAGCCCTGGTGAACACCTTTGGCTCCGGACAGCCGTTATGATTGGCTGCGACTCAAGCGAGGTCAGCAGGAGACGAGTACGAGTGCAGACTGAGAACAGGCCTGTGTGTCATTTGGCTAAAGTACAGACCGAGTGCAGATTTCAAGGAGGCATGCATGTGTGTGTTAATGTGTGGTTTCTGTTAGGACGCAGGAGAGGAAGAATTTCAGTACTGTGACTCTGGAGTGCTGCAGGGATGACATATTTTTGTTGGACAAACCACAGAAACAAATGAGCAACAAATTTGAACAAGTCCAGTTCCGTCATTCAGAATTCAAGTTTCACATACATTACCACACACAGTAGAAGAAAAAAGACTGAAATGCTTGATGTGACTGTGCACAAATACATGGATTGCATAGATTAGGAATAAAAGTAAAATAAAAAAAATAACTTTAACATAATTAATATAAATACAGTAATGAAACATAATACACAATTTAACACACAAACAAAATGTTTAAATCTAAGGTGAAAAATAGGACTATTTTTCTTTCTACTTTAAAACTGAAAAAAGCTGTGTTCATAAAGCCAGTGTTGGGATCAGGGTGATCTGAAGTACACGTCATCACATTAGGGCTGCCAATCTTTAACTGCATGATTAGACTTCATCAGATGAATCACGTTATTAATGTTTGCAGAGAGAAGCCCCTAGTGAACATTTTAGTAAGTGCTATATACAAGGATTATTTTGAGTGTTAAATGGGCAGCTCTTGTTTGTGCTTCACAGTGCTGCTGAGTGAGAACGTGAACCCGCTTATGAAGGACACACCTGAGATTGACTGTCCTGAGGCGCTAGTAATAATAAACTCTTGTTATGATGGCGCTCTGCGTTCTCATCGAGAGGCAAATGTTAACGAGACACAGCTGAACAGACCCCACCGCACGCACACGGCTCATAATCCAGCCCTGGCTTATAAACACGGCTGGCAGCTCCTGCGCCGTCTCCTGGGTGGCCGATCGGTCAGTCCGTGAGAGGGTTTGGAGAGTAAAAGAGCTCCGCTGTTGTTCTTGGTTCTGGCTGCACACACACACACACTCTCTCACCCGCAAATAAAAGCAGCCGTCCAGTAGGTTTCCGGTCGAAGGAAAAGCATTCTGGGAATGTTTAGTCTTGATTTAATAAGGACTTTTAATCGAGTTGCTCTGGTTTGGTGCAACGCTGCACCAGTCACGAGTCAAATGAGGGCACATGTCACGCTGCCGGCACACGCTTGTGTTTGATGTTGGTGTAAATGGATGGAGGTCAGGGCAGTGGGCTCTGAATAAAGGCTGTATTTACAGAGCTGCTCCCCAGAGATGTGCGGCCGCTCCGGGACGGAGGACTCTACACTCACCAGTGCTTCACTGCAGACCGCTTGCGGTGTGGCTGTAAGTTATGAAATCATGCTGAGAGGACATATATTTTGAAGCTTGATGAATAAAGCAGCGCTGCTCTAGACACCGACTGGGTGGTCAGAGAGGATTTACCTACTCTGTCAAAATGTTCTTCAAATATTTATGTCGGTGTATTTCTGTCTACAGACGTAACCCCCTGGAGCAGGCGGTGATTTCTGTACAGGTCAGTCGAGGAGAATGTGAATGGCATGACTGTCATTGGAGAGGCGTGCACAATGATTGGTTAAATAAAATGGTTTGCATCATTATCATCAGCTGCGGTCAATGACTGTACATCATAGCGGTGTCATCGTTTAGGCAGACTTTAGTGATGTGGCATCATTGTGTGTGAGCTGTGGCCTTCGGACGAGTTCATTTAATGTGTTTCCTGAACTCAGGGCCAAGGTCAGACATCTGTTTATACCTGGTGAATGTTCTCCGTTAGCGTCACCACATCTCTATGGCAGCTGCTTGGCTGGCACACGAGTGCATGGATGCTGCTATTTGATTTTGAGGAAATCCTTTATGCCATAAGACTTTACACTACATTACTAATATGCTGTCAAATAATTAAAAAAATAGTTGTGCTGCCTGATATTTTTGTTGAGTCGGCGAGACAGACACACACACACACACACACACACACAAAAAGGAAGGGAAAAAGGGAGATCCCTGCTTTTATTCAACAAATATTCATTAAATGGGTCGGTAGTGTCACTAAAACATTTGTTACCAAATAGTTCTATCATAAAGTAACATTTATTATAGTTTCCACAGCTGTTTTAAACATTCTTCAGCAGGGAATCAGTATATGAGAATGATTTCTGAGGATCATGTGACGTTGAAGACTGGAGTAACGATGCTGAACATCACACTTTAACACACACTCACATAGAAATAGATATTTTAAATTTAATAATTTAATAATCATTTTGACTGTCTTTTTGATCAAATAAACTGGTTAACAGAGGAGACAAGGTGTTAGTTAGAGTACAGTACAGTGGATAGGGAAAGACATGTACGCTGTGCACACCGTTAAGAGCCCTCCAAAGAAGGAACTAAACATAGATTGAAATAGAATTACTAACTGCTCTTCATCAGAGGTGTATTAAGGCCTGTTTCTCCAGTGTAAAGCCCTGATGACTCCTGGGTCAAACCTCAGCACAGACGGGCCGGACCGGTCAGATAACATCCTTAAAACTGTGATTCATGGGTTTAATGGATTTAACCTGTCCGAGCCACTTCATCACCTGTGTCACCTTGTTCAGCTGTTGATCTGTTCCCATACTGTGGGAAAAAAAAAAAAATATATATATATATATACACACACACAATGGATTTTTAACATTAAAAGACTGTAAAAATGTAACATTAAAAACCTGTTTATCTGTTAATGCTGTTTCCCTACTCTATGTGGTGAAAAACTGTATGGGACATCATGTCGTTTTACAATAGTGTACCGTTTTTGGAAGTGAATAACCATAGATTGACACCGTGTTTCATTTCAAATTTGTTGTTTTTTTGTTGTTTTTTTTAAAGAACTGTTGGGACAGTATGTTATTAAATGAATGTTTATCGCATTAATTCAGGGGCCGGTTGCTCCAGCTGGACATAAGACACCTGGTTGTGAGACGTAAAAAGCGTTTTAAGTCCTGCGTAGAGTTTATTCCCGTTGCACCCTCTCGGCGTAGTGCTGCGTCTGAGACTAAATCTTACGCCTAGACAGGCAAGGTGTAAAGTGAAAATCATGATTAGTTTTTAGGATTCATGTCTGTTTGTTAATTTTACAGCAGACAATCACGAAGCTCGGTGCTGGCTCCATCTCTAAAACCATTATTTTTCAGGAAATAAAAAACAGCTTATTTTCTGAGTTATTAAGCACTGTATGGTGAAAGTTGGTAGGCTACATAAAAAGTTCAAATGTTGCTACCATATTTTTTACATTAAAATTCTGGCAAGCACAGCAGCTGTTTTTTGTTTTGAAAGCAAGGCGGTGTGTTTGATGGGAATAATTGTGTGTGTAAGCAGCCCAGATCATCAGCCTAGCTCTGATAAGATCCTGCTGATTTATTGCTGTGTTTATGGAGCTCCGCACAGATTTGCATGTGCCCTGGGAGAGGCCGGATGTTTCCACGAGTCCGTGTCTGTGTTTCAGAGTCGTCTGGCTCGATGCGTCTCACCCTCGAACCCCTGCGGCCCCGGGGCCTGTGTGAAGTCTGCTCTGTAGCTGTGAGAGTGTCCAGCACTGGCCTGTGTTCTGATGTTATGAGAGCTTAGTGCTGGAGTTATAAAAACTACTGGGTGTAGCCGGTGGGTTTTTGGCACACTATACACGATTTATGACAGAAGTGTGATTATAGAGCTCTGCCAGCACAAACACTCCACCTCTCCCGCATTACACATAATTAACTTATTTCCAGTCTAATTTCTAAAGTATCCAGCGGCTGATATGGTTCTGCTTCTGTTAGAGGTGCTGACGCATCAAGAGCAGCATATTCATGACTTTGTGTTACACGCAGCTGTTCTGGATTCGACAGCTCACTGATTCAAACGATCCGTTCAGAGCGAGTGAACCGAACCACTGCCGCACGCGACTGATGATGCGTGAAGTAAGCTCCTAACTTTAACTGAAAATCATATTTAGGTAAAAATGGTCAGTTTGTTACACAGCAGTAAAGGGTGATCTATTTAA
>JAUYWG010000051.1:261127-287677 GCA_034779775.1 Enteromius afrohamiltoni
TTCATCTACACCCCGCCTCCAGCAGCGCGAGGGCCTCAGGATGTTCGGAAACAGTGCAGCGTCACTCACATTCTTTTCGCCCTCAAACTTAAAACAAAACATAACTTGAAGTCTTTTTCAAGATTTGAAGTGTTTCTTAGCCTTTGATAGAGTTACTCTATACGACCTGTAACTCTGAAAGCATTCATGATTTATACATTCATGACCTATCTAACATACATTGCTTCAGTGTTTTGTATGCTTCAACAATGTGAACTCGACTCATTTGTCTGTCTGATGCTAGAAGCTCTAGTATGGGTGATCAGTTCTGATCACATGATGTTTACAAGTCAGCTGATTGGCTGCAAAAAAGATGACATCATCAAAACCACCAGCAGCCCCTCTTTTTATTTTGAGTCGTGTTCTGACACACTTCTGGACGCAGCCATTCGTCAAATTGAGAGTCTTCATGTGCTCACGTTGGTTTTCAGGACAATGACAAGAGAGGACGCAGGAATCCTGTAGGATTAAAACGGTCCTGAGCGTGTGGTGTTAATGAAGCAGAAAGTGTGAGGTATTGAGCTGAGCAGAGCTCCTCCCTCTGGCCGCTGTCCTCTCTGGTGTTCATTATTGGTTTTGAGGTCTTGGCTGATGAGCTGCTTGCTCACATTCGTTCCCTCCTGCGGTGGAGCGGCCTGTCAGGGGTTTTTCCAGAAGAGCTGCAGTGAAAAGACGAGCCCAAGAACCCCAGCAGAGCACTGTGTAATGAAAGACTTTAGCCATTAGCTCCCTTCATTTCCTGCTTACTCTTAACTCTTTCATTCTTCTGTGTATTCTGTCTATGTGCCACCATTTCTTACTCGCTCATGTTAAAACCAGCAGGACAGCCGTTTTGGGCATTTTTGCCTTTATTTAAGCAGTGTAGTGACAGGAAAAGTGGTGGGATAAGGAAAGGTCCATGAGCCGGCATTCAAACCTGCGACACCCGTAGAGCTGTATGTCAGTGTGCTGCCCGCACCATCAGGAGAGCAGTCTTACTTAGCCAGAGTGTCTTGACCAGTCTAAACCCATCACTGCACGTTACTGTTTCTTCAGTTTAGGGCGGCGTTTATCTAAAATAGTTCTCTCCGCAGTAGTAGACTGGCACAGGATAGCTGAATCACCTTCAAATAAACACACCCTTTGTTTCCAGGAGGCCTGGCCAGTCATATAAATACATGTGTTCTAAATTGTGTTCTCAAAATATCAAATTTGTTTGAACTCAAAGCCTAAAGCAAAAAGTCTGTGACCATCTTAAACAACACTTTTTTATGAAGTCTGTAAGCACAGATGCACAGACTGGCTCTGACTTTCAACAACTAGCTTCAACTTGCCCAGACTGAAGATCAGGTAGAACTCTGGGCAAAAGTCACGAAGGCTATATTCAGTCATCGCAGTCTACATTTGACAATGTGACAAACTTGTAAAGATTAGCTGTAACCAGACTTACAGACACTGGCAAGTCCAGAGAGAATCGCTTTTCTTAGAATCGCTGGTTCGAGTATCCTTGTTCCTGAATCCTGGAAATTGCATATAGAGAGCCAATCAGATTGGTCCTGGGGATTACAGCGCACATGAGCAGACAGCAGGCCGTCTGAAGCTGGAGACAGATGTAGGTGCAGTGATCCTTCAGCTTCGCAGGACCAGACTGGGTTGGTCTTCTTCTGGTTTGGCCATGGATGAAATTGCAGGCTGGGCTCCTGCGGTGAAGCCCAAGACTCTCCAGATTCATGCCGTCAGTCATTCCCTCCCGTCTCTGTCCTGCCTTCTCTCTCGTCTTCAGCTCTCCATCGCTCTACCACAGTATTTGTCTTGCGGTCATGGGTCAATAAACATCAGCAGAAAAAAACGACATGGGCTGAAGAAAGAATAAGACAAAGAAGCAAGAGAAGCTCTTTGAGAGGAGTGCAGGGAGAGAAAACAAACTGAAGGGAGGCCGAGTTTCTTCTGCAGGATGTGGCAGTTTGTAATATATTAGTGTTTATAATTCATGTCTTATCTGTCCAGATTTCCTCTGTTGTTCTTTAAAGCAGGAAGTACCCCAGATGTGCATGTTTGTTTTAAGGACCCGTGTTCAGTGTCGCATTTAACATGCGTGGATTTCAACCAGATGTTGCTTGTTTCTTCAAAAAAAAAAAAAAAAAAAAAAGAAAATAGGATATAATCTTTTTCAGATCAAACTCAACCCAAGTCGGTCCAGTCCAAACTGAGGCCAAGTGCGACAGTTATCTGGCCTCATAAGAAGCCATTACTGACTTGTAATTCCCTGGAAACCCAAACACAGAGTAAACTGTGTATACACTCGTCAGATCTGCTTCCCTCACAGAGTAAACACACACACGGTGAGGTCAGGCAGTGTGAGCAGGCCCTGTATGAACCTCGCTGCAGTGCCAGGCCTTACACCTCACAGATTACAGGCCGTTTTTATGGGCTAGGCTCGAAGGGACTTTCCACTCCAGGCTTCCATACCCTGCTGTTTCTGCTGGGGAAAGAGCTAGCTTCACACCGCTGACAGGGCTTCTGCCACCCAGCTGCGTGACAGGCTCTTGATAAACTGCGTTTCTGCTTAGACGCCATATTATGTAACCGCTGAACTCATGCAGCATGCTCAAATCATGGGGGCCAAACATTTGAAGCTAATTTTCAAATTTTTTGATTAGATTAACTCGAAACAAACAGATGTTTTGTTGTAGATGTTCTCCACCCAAAGGGGTTTATTACAACTTAGAATGAAGTAATATTTTTTCATGCTTAGATACAGAAAACTAATATAAACAGAGCTTCAGGCAACTCATTTAAACCTTGTATACAATAACAAAAGGATCCGTGGATATCAAAAAATGCAGTTGACACAATTTCCCGAGACCTTTAATCATTTGTCTTCTTCTGGATTGGTGTAATTACTGTGAGGGGACTGAAGGGAACCTGCAGAATATTGTTCAGAGGAAGCGCTTTTATGTCATAGGAGACTTAATGAAGTTCTCAGTTGTACAAATTGTGACTTTTATTCTGACTATGCGTTTTTTGCATTTTCATGATCTCCATGATCGCAGATGTTTCTCTACTTATTCTTTCAGGGCCAAACATGAGTTGCTGTTTCTTTTTCAGTACGGACAGCAGCTCTGTCTTTGAGAATGTGCTCCTCATCCAATCATGGCTTATTGTCTGAAGGTGAGTCTGCTCTGAGAGCTGACATTGATTGAATTGTGCTCGGCTCTCCGAGTCCATCCAACACCAGCATATGGGTTCATGAATTATTGGCTAACTTTAGCTGTGAATTAGAGTCTCTGAGATTATTAGAGGCGATGTTGTGGTCCCCGTCCCCAGCACAGCGGCAGTGGGAGTGCTGTGAGGGAGGTTTAATGATGTAGTGCTGTTTTATTGGGTTATTAAGTGCTTTTGTGTGTCAGAGCTATTAACCTTGAGATAATGTTGAATTAGAGAGTTGAACTCAGGCAGGCATTTGAATGCGTTTGGTGCCTTGAAACTTTTCCAGAAAGCATTTATCTTTATGTGTAGGATTCAAATGGCTTGCCCTGATGGGAGGAGAGCGAGCGTTGGGGGAAGACAGATGCAAAATGTTAATAAGGTGGTAGAGACAATGGTATGCTAATGATTTTTTGTGGTTTCTCACTTTTTCTTCCTCTTTCTTGAGCCACTATCGGGTTTTGTAACCACAGTGCTTATTCTGACACAGATCTAAAGCTCCGCAGCTCATGTGAGGTGCATTCCACAGTCAACAGCTGCAATAAAAGGCCAGTTTGTCTACCGTGGGACCCTCTAGAGGGCTGATCTGGCAGCTGAGAGCAACTCTACTGGGAACAAACACTGAATGGCGGAAATGGCAGGCGTAGAGAAATGTTGCATGGCAGTCGCTGAGGTAAAATCACAGCCAGTCCGTGAAATGGTCCTTGTCGTTTACCATGAAGCTGGCTTGAATGGCTGCTTTGCCATTTGCTCACTGGAATGCTGATGTAATCCAGGCGGAACATCTACTGCGGATTGGATTCGAGAGTCTTAATTATTGCTGAATACAAACCTGAGGTCAAGGAAAGCTCTGTGTTTTCACTGAAACAGGAGCCGGAGACTCTCACAGATACGGGGCATGTTCAGGCATGTCTTCACAGTAAAACCTGCTCCTTTGTTAGTCTGCGATGGCTTTTGCATTTGTGTGGTCCAGATATTTTTCCGTTCCTGTGTTTCAGAGCTGGTCTGTGAACCCAGTGACTGAAAACATGTGCCTCTTTTTTATTTATTTATTTATTTATTTTTTGGCTTGGCTTTGCTCCAAGACATCACTTTTATATGCCAAAAGCTTAAGACTTTTGGATCAACCAAGAAGCGAAACTGTATCAGTACTGTAGGTAGTTGAGGTTTGGCATCTTTATATTGAGGTTAACTCTGCGGTCAGGTCAACTTACCTGACTGTGTCTGTTATATGAAGGTATAAAAAAACATACACTCACATCTATAAAAATATACCATAAGTAATACACAGCTCTGGATGGACCTGCCAAAACTCTTTATTCCTCTCTGGAGTTTGGACTCACTCCAGCTCCTTTTTATTCTGTCTGGGAAGGTATGGTCTAGTTCACCAGTTTAGCCTTGTTCATGTGGTCTTGATCAGCTACAGTATGTGTGTGTGTGTGTGTGTGTGTGTGTGTGTGACGCTAGTAAAACAATCATCTGTTCTCTAAAACACTGAAGAACATTAAAACTTTAAGTAGGTCAGACTAATGACTCTGCAAATAATGTTTTAAAATGAAAAGCATGTTTTTGCTGCAAGCCACAAGACAGGTGGGGTGTCCTATTTTAGGAGACTTGTGAGGAAAGCAGACCTGCTGCTCATCAAATCTTTCCCATCGATGAGGACATCAAAGAGAGCAGGACATTTTAGATTTTAGAGCCAGTGAGAGCATGATTATAACAGCAGCAAACACCTCAAGGGACTGTCCAATCGCTGCCAGAGCCCTGTGTGATAACATCAGCACACAGGCCCATAAAGTCAAACGCCACTCCCTACTGTTTTGCCAGGGCCTAATTGTCGTGTAATAACCCTCTTCGGTCTGACCTTGCTGTGGAAACCTCCTGGGTCTACAGCTCAGGGCTAGACACTTCTACAGGCTTGGGTTGAACTCAAAGCTTGGGAAAGTTTTGTAACTCTGGAGTTTTAATAGCTCAGATGGGTGTTTTAAAGGCCTGGTTTAGAGCTACAGATTGCTGGGTGTTGTCTTGTGATTCTGAGGGTAGGCAGATATGAGCAAGGGTGGACGAGTTCAGAAGGAGACACTGACATGTGCGTTTTGTCAATCAGAAGATACTTTTATCCTCAATGTCTTTACAAATGAGGAGCTTCACAAGCGGTTTATCACACGAGAACAGCAGTGCATGAGTTTCCAAAGCCATGCAGAAGCTACAGCAGAAGTGAAAGAGCGGAGCGGTATAAGAGAAAAGATAGCAGAAAGGAGAGGTGGAAATCTATGGAAAGAAAAACATGAACAAGCCCTGTGATGCAGACACTGCTATTTGTGTTTGGCTGTTTCTGTCTTGGTCTTATTTTTGTGCAGTGACACCCTGTTTGGCTTTAATCTAGTACAGCATTCTCTTTTCAGAATGCCCCACGAACAGATGGCAGAGAACCGAGCGGAGATGTCAAAGGTGTTAAAGGTGTTTGCAATGAGAGTGATTACATCTAAAGTCACTCTGCTGGTGGTCCTATCTGGCACTAAGGCCTGGAAGAAATAAAGTGCATATGAGTCCACCTCCAGATCTGGTGAGTTATGCTATACAGGACCTTAGTGGGGCCATCCTCTCATAGGCCCAAGGGCACATTTCCAATTGCCCCATGATCGCTTGTGCTTCAGTTTATCTCCAACACACCTGCCAGGAGGTTTCTAGTGATCACGAGGACCTTGGTTAATTGGCTCAAGTGTTTAATAGCACTAAACCTAAAGTCTCCTGGACAGTGCAACTACATCACTGTTTACTTGAGTAAGGTCAAACTAACCGTAGCCCTCTTCTTATCATCATTGCATCACATGCTGTAGGTCTGTAGGGATGGACCACCATTCTTCCGAAATATATTCCCTAAAAATGGTTCCCTAAAAAAAGTCGGTCTAACACACGCCAGTGTCTCCCAGATGTGTACAAGAGCGTTTCATGATGTATGACATTTTCGTTCTCATCAAGTATGGACACTAGTGCTCTATGGGTCAGGAGAGAAATGTTTCATCATAGGATAAAGGTTTGCATTCACCCGAGGCATGGAAGCATAGCTGTGTCTTTCCATCCGTCACCTGTCTGTATTTTCAGTGCTTACATATTTAACTAACGTTTAAATTAAATAAATAAACTAAACCGAACCTAATAATGCATGAGAGGCACTGCTATATAACGTTTTTCCAATATAGCAGTCTCCGTGCATGTTCTGAAAATACAGTAGATGCAGATACAGTAGTCTTTTGGACTGACTCATGATTATACAACAAGATTCATTCCTGCGTGTGTAACATCAGTTTGATTACTGGCTTCACCTTTGAAGAACAATGCACAGAGTAGTTGTCTTTCTACAGTAAGAAGGTCAGTCCAAGTCCGCTTTACGTCACGTCTCCGTTATTGAGGTCTAGAGCTATTTATTTCACGGTTCACTCTGAGGACATGTGAAAAACAACCTCTCTCGCTCTCTCTCTGCGTCTGTTTGACCTGCTCACAGAGCTGTGAACCTGTTTACAGCTGATGACTCAGGATTCATCGTCACACTCCTGTTTCCTCAAGCCCTGACATGCAGATTCTGACCCACTTGTGTTCTCGTTAGCGCTCAGATTAGTACAGATCACGCGCATTATTTGCGTAATGGCCGGTTTCCAGCAGGGCCAGGGCTGTGCATCTTTTGGTCACTCAGATTCATGTTACTGAGCCGTTCTATAACCCTCAGGGGCCGCGTCTACACTCTGCTATTGTTTGCACGGCCGCTCTCTGAATAACAATGTTATTGTCGTTAAAGAAGCGCTCCTGTAGGGTGGCCGCAGGGGACACTCAGCAAAAGAGTTAAACGATTGGATATTTAGCATAATAGCATTGGGATCGACTGTGGCCTGGACCTGGGTGACGACCTATGACCTTGCTCTTCAGGGACCAAATGGTTGCAGTCGAGGGGGTCAGGAGGTGGCTAATCCATTACCGTAGCCAGCAGGAAAGGACACGGCGGACGGTGTTTACGGCTGAATAGAGGGCCTGTATCTCACTAATTGAATCTGGAGCAGGGCTAAGTGTGCTAGCAGTTGAGCTGTCGTCATCCAGTTAGCATTTGCTGCTCGGCCCGGCTCTTTCATCAGCTGTGAAAGCTTGCTCCGCTCACGTCTCGACATGCAGGTGTGCAGAGTGGATTTCTGAAGGACAAGTTCATCATCTCTGTCCGCTAACACCAAAGGAGTCTGTGCTCTGTGTAATGTGCTTTTAATTTGATCATAATCATAGATGCACTGCTGAGAGGACTGGAAAGAACCTGATGAAATGCGACTGCCTCTGATTCGCTCATGCTTTGAAAACATGAGACAGTGAATAAGACGAGGCCACACACACAGAGAGACGGCGTGTTTGTGTTGGTACAGAGTTCGAGTTGTGACTTGTGTGTTTGCTGTAATGGATGCATGAATATTTTTCAGACCTGTCCTGATGTTTTGCTGTCGTTTCTTAAACAAGCAGGCTTTCATAGTCTCAGAAACTTCCCCAAAAGCAATGCTATACTCCTATATATAAGATAGAAACTAGGACATTTCTGTAAAGCTGCTTTGCAACGATCGGCACAGTGAAAAGTGCCATACAGGACGAATAAACTTGAACTGAACTGAAATGTTTCTAACCCTCTCTTTGTGAAAAAGAAAGTCGAGGAGTATTTACATGTGTTCAAACAGCTGTTCACTATAGTGTTTATCAAATAACACCAAATGTAAGGAACAGCGGCCGCGTGTTCAAGCTCTCCGTGTGCTGCAGTTAACATCCACAGCTGCAGGCACTGGACCGAAAGAGCAAACTCTTGTCGTTGCTCAGTTTTCTTTGTAGTGCACGGGATGCAAATAAAAAGGCTCTCTGTTAAAAATTGTCACATTGATAGCATGCGAATGTTTGCTTTGGTCTAAATAGATGCTGTTCGTTCAAAATATGTATTGCATCCATTTTTTGTGCAGAATAGGTTGCCCAGGTGTGAACAGGCCTTGAAATAGGAATAAATGCAGTTAGGGTTAGTGAAAGCTTGATTGACGTCCGTCTGCTCAGTCAGATGAATATTTTTTAAGCTTGTAATGAACAATCAGAGGTCAATTTTTTTTTTTTCATCATCCTCAGTGACACCATTGCTGGACTATACATGGCATTGTAACTGCTTACATCTGCACTGGGTGTCACATAAGGACACCTCCGCGGGCTTTCGGTGACTGAGCGTGTGCAGACCGCAGCGTCCCTGAGTGACCGTGTTACAGGCTGCACTTTATCTGAGGAAATGCAAGCGCTCCTCTGGGACCCGGCTTTGTCTGGAGCTGGTGTTGTCCTCATGTGATCTCATGTGTTGGAGACATGTTTCTCCTTCACCTCAGTGCCAGAAACCTACATTTGCAGATGTTGGAAATCCATAAACTCCATTTACTGTTTTAATAAATGTTCCCGTCTTTATTATGAACGACTGGTCAGTGACCTTAAAGAAAGCATGTTTTTGTAATCAACACTGAAGAGAAAGCGCCGGCTTCGCTTGTCACGGAGGGTTTTGAGCTCTGTTTCCTGTTAACCGTTGGTCTGAAATCACCAACACACTCTCAGCCGTATATGCATGTAAACTCCTACACACTCCACACACACACACACAGAGTGAAACACAATGGACAGATCGACACCAGGGACCCTGGATCCTGCTCCGCCGCCTCTTGCTGAATCAGCTCGAGCAAAAGTAGGTCACCAACACACGCATATCATCAGGAGCGCTGGGAGAAATAAACAGCTAAATCTGATGCCGTTTTGCTTCAAATGTGATTAAAGCGACGGAAACACGTGCCCCAGAATCCTCCGCACAACCAAACCAATCAACTCAGGCTGTTCTCATGGCCAGCTGTGTTTATAGAGCCTTACCTTTATGTACTCAGTGCTTTTACAATACAGACTGGGGCAAAGCAGCTTTACAGTACAGAAAGTATTTTATTTTAAATGCAGCTCCGTTCAGTTCAAATAGCATCTGCGCCATTAAGTTGACGACCTCACTGGAAATGAAGTCAAGGCGTCCTGTGACCTCTGACCTCCGAGGCTCACACCTCGGAGCAGTGTTTGGTGCGCTTCACAATCGTAAGCTGCCATGTTTGATTTAACAGGTGAATGTGAAAAGAGCCATCCGCTCCGTATTTATGCAAATGCAAGTTAATTACTGCTAATTGCTGCCAGTTAATGATTTAAATCCCTTTTGGTTTATTAAAAATTCCAAGAAGCAACAGGGAAGAAGAAAAAAGCAACAACAAAACTAAAACTAAAATAAATGATTTACAGAAAACTCAGGTTTTTGCCTGAAAGCCATTTGTCGGCGCGCTCGTCACGTGAGGTGTGTGCCGATGAATAATAAATGCTTCGTTGACTTGTGTCTGTGCACTAGACGGCAGCTCATGAATTATGGATTGTTATTCTTGGCTAAGCATTAGAACGGGACACGATGATGCCAAAGTGGCACTAACAGCACATTTCTGTTTACATTTCTCTCCCTCTGTCTTAGCGCTTGATCTGCGCTCTTTCTCCTGAGGAGGAGGAATCATTAGCGTATGCATGCTTTGACAGCCGGGAATTTGCTGAAATACCATGGTGTTGAAGGAGCTGATGTAAGAGAGTAGCGATGATGAGGTGGTTTATCACACAGAGATAGGAATCTGCTGCTGGTGCTCTCGGACTCGGTTATGTCACTTGTTGTTTATCTCCGTTTTTTACTTTCAAACCAGTGCAAATCTGAAAAGGCGCACAATAAATAAAGTAGGCAGTAGGAGAGGCTGTGGTTGTGTCCTCCACCCTTTGACAACGGGCCATCGAGCTGAAACTCCCTCCATCTCTCTTCCAGAACAGGGAGTGTCTGCGCCACAGCGTTAGGCTATGGGTGCTTGCCAGGATGTCGCTACGTGGTTGCTAAGGTGTTCTGAGCCATCGCTAGGGTCTATTGCTTTTCTAGTTCGGTCCAAAATCAAATGCATTTGTGTAGTGCTTTTCAGAATATGCAGCTTTTCGCAGCCTTTAGTGTAGAGAGAGTTTTAGTGCTGGCCAAAGCAATGACTCGAGTGAACCTAGCTGTATTTCTAGTGCTGTCTAGCACATATATCAGTGCTGCAGATTTAAATATCAGTCTAATACTGGTTAACGTGTGTCTGTGGGATTCTTTTTTGTTCATCTGAACACACTGCAGGACGAGATGCTTTCTTGATCGAAAGACATCTTGTGTCTTGCTCATGATGACACACTCTCCCGTCAGACTGGCTTGGGCCAAACCACAAAATGTTAGAAAATGGACCTATTGAAACTGTGGCTCGATTAATGATGCACGGCTTTTCATTTGCCTGCGACTGTGGCCAAGTCTTTTGTGGGTGATGTGACCAATCAGACGTGAGGAGAATTACGCTTCGGTTGTGGCAGCGATGCAGAAATCAAAAGCAGGAACTTTTGTGCGATAACTAATTTCAAAATCAAATCCCTGTCCCTGTGTGTTCATGAAAGAAAGGAAGAAAGCAACTGTCATCCAATCACAATTAACCTCCCCCAACTCCCTCAAGTGTTCAAGCGCCACAATTCAGTGCTATTTACATAAAGGGAGGCAGTAAATCTCATGTGTACGGAGCGTGTTTGCTTGACATGTACAGTATCAGCAGCGCACAGCCATGTTGCCTCACTTCCCCCTATTTAAATGTAGGTGTAAGACAGAAATAATATATTCACGTCCATAGAGAGAAGGAAAAAAACATGTCAGATGGGCAATTTGAGGTGCCTGCCTGAAAGCCATTTATCCTGGATTGGATGGATCTTTTTTGTGTTATGATAATGTCCACATAATTTATTCCCGAGGATCGGCTCTTCTTTAAAGCCGTCTGACAGACAGACACAAGGACGGCCGTCATTCTCAATTCATTCTCCAACTTAAAAGAAACCTGCTAAAAGCAGGAGCCGTTTTAAACGTCTGCTCGACGCAAATAGCGAGCATGAAGTTGGAGGAAGAAAGAGCAGGCAGATTTTGGGCTCGAGTCAGTCAGGGCTCTCCTCCTGTACGTTTGGAGGCTGTGTGAGCAGAATACTGATGAGCCTGTTTTTTGGGGGATTAATTTCCATTTGGAGACGGGGGGTGGTTCCCCCTCAGCGCTGCGGTGGGCTTCTGCCTTCCTCTGTTAGCGCGCTTATTCACTGACGCTACTGAACACCCTGATGGGAGTGCAGGCCTCTAGCCATGCCACAACCTTTCCATCGCACTGACGGTTCTTCCTAGCCCAAGTGTTTCCTTACATTATTGCAAATTTCTTCACACTCAGAAAAAAAACAAAAAACGGTTCTCTTAAGCACATGTAGGCTATTTATGCAAAAAATAGCCTACATGTTTTTGTGTTGTTTCCAGCCAAAATATATAAAAAATGTAAAATTATTGTCTTAAAAAAAAACAAGTCAAAATGTTGTTGCTTAGAACAAACTAAATCATCTGCCATCATTTGAAACAAAAAACCATTTTACTCACCTCACTGGCAGATCGTTTAGTTTGTTTCAAATAAAGACTCAATTATAACTTGTTTTTCTGAAAAAATCTTGATTGAAGAATTTTTTGATATTTTGGCAGGAGACAAGGTCACAAAATGTTTTTAGTTGTTTACACAAAAAATCTCACAAAAAACACTCGAACGGCAAACAATTTCACGAAACAACAACCCAGTTCTCTACGTAACACACACACACACACACACACACACATCTAACAGGACGTATCTTGATTTCTTTTTTCCTCCTCACATGTGCGAGCATAGCTTGAGAATAGGCCCATAAACGACGTTTGATGTGTTTCTTTTCTTTTGTGCTGTGTAATAACATACTCACAGTATTCTACAGAACTCTACGCAGCGTTTAGTGTGTGCACTGAAATGAAAAGTGTGAAGAAATGGTTCTTCAATGGCTTTTTTGTTGTAAACACCTCCTCTGGAACCCTTTTAAGAGTGTGTAGACGGAACATGTGGATCCAGAGTCAGCCCTCAGCTGGATCTGCGGCTGTTTTTTGATGCTTAGTTCACGTCCTGGTGAAATTCCTAGAAAGTCTTCCCTGGATTGATTGACTTCTCTGTATGACACAGATGTGAGGTTTGGCGGCAGTATTGAGTGGAGGATTGGATTGAGGCGGATTGATCTGGAAGAATCAAAGATAGATTTTGAATTAAATTAGGGATTGACAGGCCTTCAGCGCTGCTCGAGAGAGGCCACGTCTCAGCATTGATCTGCAGACTCCCCAGCTTCAGTCAGAAGTGTTTCAGAGATAAAAATACAACACATATTTGTTTTATTCTGTGAAACATCCACGCTTGAGAAGGAGGAAGGCGTCCCGCTGGTAACTCAACCCGAAGCGCTGCTGTATGCTCTCACATCATCTGTGTAGATTAAGATAAAAGGTTTGAAACAATCTCCACTATTGCTTGCTTTTAATGTCACAGCTATGTGATGAAAACACTTCCACTTCCAGCGAGAGCAGAGGCTCATGCGTGCCCACGTTATATATTTCCACTGCCGTGCGACCGTAGGAACCAGAGTATAGTTTTTTCCATATAAATGAGCAATGTAAATGTTTATTATTATTGCACTATTCCACATGCACTTTCCGCTTTCAATTATTCCGAGGAAAGAGCCGGCACGAGTGCTGAACGCTTCCTTCTGAACGAGTGGAATTGCTTTTTATAGTCAGCAGCGATCCGTACCTTGAGGAACATGCTCGGTCCGATCTGAATGCTCAGAGGAGGCGTCTTCACTCAGACCTCTTTTGGAGCGTTTGAACTGGTTTGGTGAAACAATGACCTTGATGGGTTGAGGAGAGGATGGGTTTTTAAATAAATAATCAGGCGTAGCGCTCCTGGCACAATAACTACCTGACACTCTGACAGCGATTGACAGGGACAGACAGAATGTGTGAGTGCTGAGAGACGCCTGATTGCCACGCTCACTGTGTGTGTGTGTGTGTGTGTGTGTGAGGGGGGCACATTCAAATTCCAGACCCCTAAAAACAGGCCTGGCTTTCACCTGCTGTCACCTCGCCGTTCCCTGACAACAGCAGGCGTGCAATTAGACGCTTATGGAAGACATCCCAATTTACAGCTTTAACATGTCACTGCACCTCTTTCATGACTGCCCTGAGAGCTGAGCGCCACAGATTTGTGTTGTTGTTTTTTTCAGCTTGTTAAGGTGTGGAGAGGACTTGTGTTATCACACCGCTGCTCTGATACACTAAACACAAATCAATTATTTACTTTTGAAAACGACAAACTTGTGCTTTGTGAATTAATTTTACTATGTTCAGTGTTAACTTAATTATATAAGCGCTCGTTTGTAAAATGTTAAGCATAGTAATAATTGGAGTCTTCGTGTCAGTACGCTTTGTTCTCTTAACCCCATCCAGAGCTTCCTGGGCTGTGTTTGGGATGGTTGTTCATCTTCATCGTCCCGGTGCTGCAGGTTCTAATTACTGCTAGATGTCTTTTTGAACCTCCCTTTCTTCACGTGTTCATTACATTTTTCTAGTGCCTTTTCATTTTATTTTCCTACACATTACTTTATTTCCGAACCTATTTGTTTTGCTCTCTTTGTGTATGGATTACTTGGGTCAAAGCACCTTTAGAAATATATTGACTGAGAAAAATGGTGATGTGTTCAATACTTATTTCACCTGCTGCATACGTGTGTGTGTTATGCTGGTGAGTGTGCGGTGTAATGGTAATGAGAGCTGCTCTCTGTGAAAGCAGTCTCGGCTGTTCGGTGTCTCACACAGTGTAGTTACATGCCATGGAATTACGTGCTTTAATCACAAAATCAATGCAACTCTAATCAGGCACAGTTACAGAGAAAATGAATCTTAAAGATTAAGTGAATATTTTCAGACACATGCAGCTTTGATTGACTTCTTCCCCAAACTGCTCTAAAGTATGAAACAGTGTTACAGATGTGCAAAGATTTGATTTAAAATAGATTAAACTATCAGTTGACATAATTCGTTAAGAAGTTAAAAAAGTAATCAAAAAGCAATCAAATATAATCAGTTCTGTGACTTTAATGTCAGAACTGAAGAACAATCAGAATGCATCCAATTTTAAAGAGCTTAATCATTTACAGCAACAAATGACAAAACTGCAGAGCAACACATAACAGCATCGTTTGATTTGTTGATGTGCGCGAGCTGATATGGCAGTCGTCTCGGGTTTATACTGACACCTAGTGGAGTGGATGCAGGATCAGTTCAGTTTAACAGTCCTACAGAGACACACGATCCAGTGTAGACTGGTTTATTCTGTGCATGAGTGATGGTGGTGTCAGTTACTGTGAGGTGAGCTGGTGCGGATGGGACTGGATCTGCTGTGAGCGTCTGAAAGGGTTCTTGACTGGAAATGTTTCAGTAAATGTGTAAGTGCATGATTTAAAGCTTATTTGATCAAAAGAGCTATCCTTTACATGTACCGCTATTAAAATGAGGAAAGATTACCGTTTTCGTCTTTAATGTTGATACTCAAATGCCTGAGTAGCAAGTGTTTAAGAGGCCTGAAGTGAGAAACAAACAGTGGGGTTTTAGTCTGAAGCACTACAGAAGAGCTTTCACTGAACACGGAAACCGCTGATACTCCGCTGCTTCAGCTCACTGACCCGTGGGTCCTTTTGTGGGGACCTTTATTTTTTGGTCCCTGTGTGTGTGTGTTACATTTGCATAATGACATGGTTATGACATGAGTACATGGTTTATGAGCACACTTCCTGTGTCCCTGTAAAACAAAAGGCTTAGAAAACATACTAAACGGTGTTTATTAGAGAATGTAAGAGTGTGTGTTGTTTCCTGTAAGGGGTAGGTTTAGGTGTAGGGTCAGTGTAGGACAATACCACATACAGTCTGTACAGTACAAACACCATTACACCTATGACCCCAGAACACATGAGTGTGTGTGTGTGTGAAGGTGCACCTGCTCTAGTGTGTTTTCTGCTGTGTGCTGTCCTCCGCTCTCACTCTCAGTAGCGTCTCTCTCGGCCCGGGGACAATAGGCCTCACGCAGTGTCAGAGTCTCTCTGCTCCGATCACACAAAGCTGCAGCTGCAGGGCAGAGGAGAGAAAGAGCAGCTGGAGGGGTGTTAACGGACCGGACCAGACCAGACCAGACCAGTGCAGTGAAGAGCAGGAGTCCCAAACACTACACGAGCAGATCTGGGTCAGAGGTCACATTCCTTCAGCATCACATCACTCGGACACACAGCACTGATCGGTAAAAGTGCTGTCCTCCGTGCAGCAGAGCTGCTGGGAGGGGTTGCTGTGCAGTTGCTACGGCCAATCAGAGCAATTATACTCTTGCTTTAGAGAACACTGCCAAGTGTTAATACTGTATAAAAGCTCTACTAAAGTTAAAGTTTATAAACATTTTAATTTTGCAAGATGTAAAACTGGTCTTGGCATGAGATTCACGAAGCAGCCTGGAGTGGAATTGATTTGCGCAGGCGTAAACAAATATAGATAGATCTTGAGGAGCATTACCTGGAATAGCTCTGTGTCCTTCACGCCCCTCCGTCGCTCTCTGCCAGGGAGAGGGGAAAGTCTCGAGCAGGCGATGTTTGTAAGGAATGCTGTGGGGATCAAGACGCGAAGCTTGAATTGGCTGCTTCTATTCAGCAGTGGGAGCGGAGCCATTTGGCTTTGGGAAAACCAGGTGCAAAATAAAAAAATAAAAAAAGAGAGAGATTACATTACAACTAAAGAGAGAAGAAAACGATGGACTTTCCCTTCAGTGAGCAGGCTGTTTGTTTAGAAACAGGGAAGTGAGCAGGATGTTCCCCTGATGATCAGTCTCATGTTTATATGAAATGGCTGATCTGGTGCTTTTTTGTTACGCACGACAGAGTCTGAGTCGAACGGCTTCAGCTCACAGGCTGCTGGAGTGTGTGTGTGTGTGTGTCTGGGCTGCTAGCTACAGTCTTTCATGTCAGGAGAAGTAAACAGGAACCCCGGGGCCGGTCTGTGGTCAGAGGTGGAAACCAGGCCACTGTAACCCAGAGAGGAAGGATGAGGTCGAGAGAGACAAACCATGAGCTTGACTCCTTATTGATCCGTTCTGAGTTTTCTCACTCTCTAACTTTGTCTTTTCTTTCTGTGCTGAAGAGGATTTGAACAGACAGCGTGTAAATAACTGGGACACATGTCTGCAACCTTCATCCGGTAAAGATGAACACACTTGAGTCAAACCCGCTGTGTTATTTCCTTCTGAACTATGGCTGGATTGATAATAAAGATAAGAATGTAGAGATTATCACTGCAGTCTGTTCTTGCGTAAACAAGGACGTGGTAATCTAGCTGTTTCCTCTTTTGTGAATCCGTGGTTTTGTCAGCATCTCTGCTGCATCATCTTGTCCTTTCATCTGCGCAGTTCAGTCCCAGGAAAGAGGTGAGGTGTTCATCACAGCAGGCCTGGAGCTGCACATATGTAGATGTGTTTGAGTGTATGTGGGAGTAAAGCTACATCACACATGATCCGGAGCATCACTGGACTCCAGTGAATCGGGACTGATGTGGTGGAGATGAGCCTGATCCCTGGTGATCTTTCAGTAGTCACGTCGAGTGTGTTTTCCATCAGCTGTTTCGGATTAGAAGCGATTCCATGAATCACACTTTCGATCTAATCCTTCAGATAGGTTTACAAAGTTTAGAAGTAGAGTTTGATCCACTCATGCATTTAATGTTTTTTTTTGCGCTGTAATGGGATGCTTTATAAGACGGAAACAAATATAGCACTGGATGAGGTGATATTTACCTGCAGAACTCAATAGCTGTTTCCCATATTTTGGAATACTGCATAAAAAAGAGCTGGAAGGAAATGCCAACATATGCATAATAAACATAAATGAAATTCAGTGGCTTTATTTAGTGCCAGTTTACCAGCAAGCGATGATTTTGTTCTCTTTTCACTCGGAAACGGTGCTTTATTCCCAAAGGTTTCATGTGATAAAATATAAGTTTAATGCACAGGGAACATAGCTTCTGTTGGAAGCAGCGCCTTTGTGAACATTCATTACCCTTTATATTCAAATATGAACGTGGGGGGTATTTGTGCGCTCCAGTAAAGGCCAGAAACACTCCTGCACATGATAACACACACACTGCATCACGCAGGACACACAGTGAGTCGGTGCTTGTGACAGGATGTGCTGTAATGAACTTCCTGTATGGCTCAGATGTCCTGTGAAGTCTGTGACTCAGTTCGTTATTACGGCTGTGTGAGCGCTCACTACTAAAGACGACTCCGGCACTAAGAGCGGTCAGATGGAGCATTCTTTGCTCTGATGTCACAGAGCTCACGTTTCAGTCAGAGCCCTGCTGCAGCTTCTCAGAGAGTTACTGGAGTGAGTCTCTGTGTGTTCGGAGGATGACACATATCTGCTCGACTGCAGGGAGGCCTGGGAAACCAGACCAAGAACAAATAGTCATGATGTCTTTGTTTCTGCTTTTGGAAATATTGACATTCCCCGTACAGCTGAGTCAGGATCGGCCCGCTGCAGCGTCCCAGGAGTGTTTATGAGCATGGCTGGTGCGTACCATATGGTTTCCACAATGAGGAAAATGAGCACGTGACTGTGGGGAAAAAAGAAAGAGAAAAAGGTTTTATTTGTACTTTACATTGATTTAATTACCACAGACACACTTCAGCAGCTTTGCACAGACAGCAGTGAGTTTAAATTGTAACATTCCTCGGTTTCTAAGAGATCAAGCACTCGTGAGCAGGCTAACATCGTGGCCCTGCTGCTGTGTTAAAGTGCAGTCCTCTGAGGGCCTCTTGTCTGAGTTTTCAGAATCTTGTTTTGCAGTCGGTTGCAATCTTCCATTTCTCTTAATTACCGTACAGCTGGTTCGAGTTTTTTCTGCGGCAGAACTTTCTCACCGCTAATTTGACCCGGTTCCACTGCTGCTGAGAGCTCGAGAGAAACACACCCTCCAATTCAGAAACACAGCAGCCACACACAGCCCAAAGGCAATCTTTGTTTCATTAGCGCTCTTAGCGGCTTCCAGGCTAATGCTAACCCGACGTCACTGAGGCTTTGAGACAAACAAGATGTGAGTGTCTGAGGTCGCGTGTTCCTCTGGGATCCGCTTTATTGCGCTGTTTCCCACCAGCAGAGGCTCATGGGAATCTGAATAACAGGGGCTTCCCAAATCGTGTTGCTCCAAGCCTGTGGCTTTTGTTCTTTTTAAAAATGAAGATATTGCTATTAATATTGTCTTATCATTTGTGTCTATCCATACGTCACAAGTTCATTGTTAATGTAATCCAGATGAATAAAGCGCTCTGTTCCGAGTCTACTGAAGAGCATCTTCTCTTCTTTCTGTTGGCCTGTAATCTTTTGATGAATGTCAAACACTGACTAGTTAGAAACGCTTGCTCCTAAACGAATAGAATTGGCCTTGTGTACTTCAGTTGGTTTCTGGTACGTGTTATTTCTCAGCTTCCTAATGTGTCTCAATATCGTTCCTCTCTTTCAGAATCAGATGGGATCTGCTCGCTCAGTAAGTGTCCTGGTCTTTCAGCTCCACTAATGTTGCTGTGTGTCTCTCTTGAGTTCGGTGTGAAATACACTCAGAATATTGTGTTTTTGGTCAAACAGCCCAGTGTTGAGCCATACAGGTGATATTTTCCAGTACTATTTAGAGTCAAAGGTGATGATGCCTGGTTGGAGTCACTCTGAATGATTCGGATCTCTTATCTACACAAGCTCCTCTCCTTTAAGATTAAAATAGGTGTCCTCTGAGATCGATGAGAAAGTGTTGGGAGGACGGTACCCCTTCAAGCACATCCTAGTCTCAACTTACACGTTCTGTTTGAGTTCTGCATGCTCACAAATCTTCCATCATAACAAGAGAGAAAGAACACATGCATGTATATGTATATAAGATTCTAACATTAAATATACAACTTAAAGCACTTTGTTAAGGCAGTGTTAAAAAAATGTTTTTAAATAAAAACAATTGTGATTAATCAGGATAATGTGCTGAAATAATGCAACCCATGCACTGCTCTTTCATTTTTCCTCCGACAGCTTTTTTAAAATATCCCAACCGTGAACCATATCACACAGATGAGCTTCCACGCTGTGATGACGGCAAGAGGCTGGGGTCAAACAAATTTATACGCTTGAAAAAAAAGAATGCATTATTTTTTTATTTTATTAATTGCATGTGTTAACACATTAATGATGACTATTTATTTATTTAATGGCATTAAATTAAAATTAAATTCAAAAGCAAGATGACATCTGAGCTAATGAGTGATCCTGTGCTGCCGTCTCCGTCGGTATAATTGTATTTTCATCTTAAAAGTTGTTGTTTCCCAACACTTTTGGGACCCCTTTTCGTCATGCTATCTTCAAGAATAAAAAGTGAATCTTTCAAATTCATTTTACTGCACAGGTGATATTCTTTTTAAATGAGCTATAAAACTAGCTAATAGATTTACTCTGAATTTACTACTGGTGCATTTAAAGTACACTTAAAAGTACGGTGACACTTTATTTTAAGGTATCTTAACTAGTTGCTTATTAGCATGCATGACACTAGAATATGAGCCATGTATTAGTGGTAATTAAGCATATATTAATGCCTAATCCTACACAATACCTACACTTAAAGTTTCCTGTGTTTAAACTTTACAAACTGCACGTAATAAGAGAGTACACCGTGAATCCATTTTCCTGGATCACTACGCTACACCTATAAGAAGTGTTTCGACGCAGGAGCCTAGTCCCTGCGTGATGGGTCACACACACACAGAGAGAAGCAGGTCCGGCTGCAGTGTTCTTCCACAAGACACACACAGTTCTGTTTATTATGCGCTAGAGCACCACAAGTTATGGACTGCAGCTTTAACAAGGACCTTACTACCTCATTAATAAGCAGTCAATTAAAAGTATCTGACAAGCAAAAGTATTTTCATGTTAAAAAGGGTTTTAGTCACACTATAGTACTGAAGAAGTACATACAATCAGCCTTACTTGATGTTTACGTCTTTTTTAAGGTCAGGTCTGCTGAGAGTCAGAGCGAACGCAGTGATATCTGAGATGATGGTGATCGTCTCCTGACTGTCAGCTCTGATTCTCACAGTGAGACAGAAGCACCTCACACTGACATGAGCAGAGGAACCTGATGCACTGACGGCATCTGAGAGCGCCGGCTCGGTCCTCGTCAATCCTGGATCTTGAAGAGTGATGTGAAATGACATCACGAGCAGGAGTGATCACATCTCTGTCAGACAGATGAGATTCCTGATCAGCTGCTCTTATGAGCGCGAGAACCCTCAGTGCGCTCATTATTCAGCTCTTTACTGCTGCTCAGGAAGTGTTTGTCAACACGAGTCTGCCTGAGGGAGACAGACACGAGATGGTGTGTGTGTGTGTGAGAGAGAGTGAGTGAGTGTGTGTGTGTGTGTGTGTGTGTGTGTGTAGCCAGCAGGCCCAGTCTGTCAGGTCGCCGGGTTTCCCGGAGACTCAGGGTTGTGTGTGAAGGTCAGGAGGTGTGTATAGGGTGGCGTGTTGTGCGCTGACAGCATGTGTGTGTGTGTGTGAGAGAACTCATGGCCCACATCCGAGCCGTGCCAGGACAGGAAGTGGAGCAGAATGGAGACGCTGCTCTCCTTCATGAACGGATCCGTGTGTGTTCAGCGGAGCTGAGAGAGTGTCATACTGTCTGCTCACAATGAGCTGTTGTTTGTTGCTCTTGTAAAACAGTCACATGTGTGTGATTTATTCTTCCTGTGTGTTGGAGCTCATTGTAATCTGGAGTCTTCAGAACTTGATGATATTCAGCAGACACTGACTCGCTGTCCTTCATGGACACAAACACTCTTCAGCACTTCATCAGTGAGTCGCGTGAAGGAACCTTTGACCTGCTTCTGGTCATGGGTCTAGGCTTTTATTGATTTTATTTAGTTATTTATTGTTCAAAAGCGATAGTTCGGCCGAAAAAGGAAAATGTTGTTATCATTTACTCAACCTCATGTTGTTCCAGAATGAGTTTATTTCCTCTGTTGAACACAAAAGAAGATATTTTGAAGAGTGTGTGTAAGCGAACACACACATTACTTTGGAAGGTTAGACATTTTGTGACAATTTGATTAGTGTATTGTTTTCTATGTCACTTGTCGCCACCTACTGGCAGAACATGTAACGATACAGTCTTTATTTCACAGGTCAAGTTACTTTCAGAAAGTGATTGTATAATGATCAGAGGTCAGCAGTGTTTATATCTGAACTACAGCATGTCATGTTCATTTGGATGTTTGTAACACAATGATGAAAAGATGTTTCATATCTTCATAACTCTGGATCAGTGACAGCATTCGAATGTTTGCTGTGATCACACTCGTTTTTAAACATGATTTTCTTATGAAAGTTGCTATAATAGAACACACAGTGCATCAGTCCTCAGCTGCCCTAACGCTCTTTATCTTCGTTTGAATGGAAATGTGTGTGTTTCTGGAGAGGAATCGCCTGGCATGTGGGCTTCACAGCTCTAGTTAACTGATCAAGTGAAGCAGAAGTACGCTTGTGTTTTTGTGATCTGCTGGCAGTTTTCTCACGTCCCACGCTTCCAGCGCTGATCCAGGACCAGCCTCTGTAGACCCAGCGGAGGCGTCTGAGAGAGCGAGAAGCTGAGCTCAGATCAGCCGCAGACGCAGAGAACTGAGCCTCTTCCTCAGGAAGACACAGGCCCTGCCGGATGTTTGCAGCGCTCAGACACACACCTGCAGCAGGGTCATGATCTGAGCTCGGGCCACGGATGAGTGAAAGGAAGAGCGCTGGTGTTTAGGTCCAGGTGGCGCTGGCTTGATGTTGGCTTTGTTGGTTTACCTCACACCAGCTCAAAGTAAGACCTGGTAGAAGGTGCTTGAGAAGCTCTGTTTATTTTTTTAACGGGGCTCTTTAGTTTCAGGGCTTTGGTTAGAAAGCACAAGGACAGTTTCTTCAGAGGAAAACTGGATGAGACACCAGCATTTTTTATTAACACACTCGCCTTTGACGTTCCCTAAAACACTTTGCTTTAACTCACAAATCCAACAGGAATTACAGTGAGGTTTTTTACTGCTTACACACATTTTCAAAACTTCACACACAAATCAAAAGCAAATATCTTTGCCATAATATCAATTCCTGTTAGATGTGTGCGTTACCGAGAGAACTGTGTGTTGTGTTTTATGAAACTGAGTCAAAGGCTGAGAATGAGTGTATGGTTTTGCAGATTTGGTGTGTTTCTGATGTTTGAGAGTCAGCTTTCACAAACTGTGTGGCAAGAGAAGATTCTGCGTCAGCAGATTACGGAAAAGGTGTTTTCAGATATTTGCTTTCGATATTTTGAATGCAGTGCTTCATTTTGCAAGAGATGTGAGGTGTCTCGTGTTCTGTGTGCAGTTCTTGGATTCTTGTGTACAGCTTCGAGACTTTGTAAGATTAGTTTTAAAAATGTGTGTCAGCAGCTAAAGAACAAAGAGTTAAACCTCTAAAGTGAATATATGGGGGAAAGTCTTGAGAAAAAGCAGTGCCTCCATGGTGTTATGACTGGCCTACAACTAAACCACTTGATAGCATCACTTTCTGTAACATCACATTCATGACTTGAAAACACATCATCTCTCAGGGTTTGTTTATCAGCTTGGTGAAGGCACATGTAAAAGCAGATTACTGAGCTTTTATTAAAAAGAACAGCTGAGCATCATTTCACAAATAAAACATTAGTGAATGTGTTCTTATTCTGAACTGATGTCAACATGCTTAAAAACATTGCCACTGAAATATATTGTTTATTTGTGACATATTTACTGCATTTTTAATGCAAAAGCACTAAAATAGAAAGGTATCGTTGTTGTTTTTTGACAGTGTATGTCTCTGGAACATGAATATACTTTGGATTAAAACACAGTCCTTATTTTAGCAGTGCAGCGCACACACACTGAAACACACTCACCGTTCTGCTCTCACACTTTCAAAACAAACAGTTTCAAACAGGAAGCAGCGGGTTCAAGCACTAAGAATATTTCCAGACTGTTGGTGCATCTGTAGCTTTGGTCTCATCTTTACTGGCTGCAGGTGATGAAAGATTTGCAGCGTCTGGAATCACCTTTGCTCTGACTGATTTATTGTTCGCTGATAATTGTTTGCTCTGATGGGTCGAGACGCGCTGGGCATCCTCTGAGCGTGGTCCTCTTTTGAAGTGATTGGCTTTCATTAACTATGTCGCAAAGAAAGGCGCTTCAGAGGCTCGGGTCATTAGGGCCGATGGGTCAGTAACAGGTGCAGGGAGAAACTGAGGAGCACAGGAACACACTGAGGACTGTGTTTGAGTCCCTTGTGCTTTGTCTCAGTCAGAAACTGTAGTTTGGTGTACTTTGTTTATTCAACGCATGATAGAACACATTCATCGTTTTGATCTTGACACCAAGGAGCTTCATTTCTATAACTCAATATGCCCTCGTTTCTCATACATATCTTGCCTAAAAGCTTCCTGTATGTTTGTCAGAGAAAGCAACGGCTTTCAAATGAGCAGTAGAAATAGCCCACCCGGGCTGATGCAATGCACAGAAAGCTGCATCCGTGCAGAATGTGTGTGTTTGTGCGGGTTCCTCGGGGTCTCTCAGCTGACCAGACCCAGTTACATAACATGCTGGAAGAGGTCAGCGCTCACCACTGACCGCTGCTGACTCACAGACAGATGCATCTGATGACACAGTCTATGTTTTGAACACTTTCTGATAGATGCATACAGATACAGATACTCGGTAGGGGTGTAACAATTCACAAAAATCACGGTTCGGTTCGATAATGATGCAGTGGCGTCACGGTTCGGTATGTTTTCGATACAGCAAAAATAAAATAAAGAAAGAGAATTTCTTTCATTTTAACAGATGATAACGGCTTTCATGCCATTCACGTTTCCAACAGAGCCGCGCAGTTTAAAATCCAAAGCAGAAACGTTTTTATAACTGACAGCACCTTCATGGTTGCCTAGTAACAGCAGAGGCTGCAGAAGCGTGAGTGCCCAAGTGCTTTGGTGGAGGAAGTGACGCGCCTCGTGTTATTCACTCTTTTTTAGAGAGAGTAAGTTACTAATGCTAATGCTAAAGTATCGTTAATACTAATACAAACATTATTTTAGTTACGGCAGAACGATGCCGCTCTGGTTAAACGCTTCGAAAAGCATGTCCTTTTATTTAAGGGATGAACACATGTCTTTAGACAAATGTCAATACAGTATTTTTTCAGAACCTGTGCATGGCTTATTATTCCATTCAAATAATTGGCTACTGTAAAACTGGCAAAGGGTAATGCCTGCCTGAATGCCGCGGGGATCGTTTCTAATGTGCGCGTTTCTAGTTTCCGTCTAATTTTAATTTTATTTTATGAAGTGAAATGTATTGCACGACTGCCCCAACAAATTGACACATTAAGTAAACAATTTAATAAAAATGGCAAAAATTGAAGTATAACATAAAAATAAGTACAGTAGATAAATATAATATATATATATATATATATATATATATATATAAATAAATAAAAATAAAATAAAAAATAAAAACAGAACAGGATTAGAATAAAATATGACTATATAAATAAAAATATAAATATATGTACCGGTTGTTATCTGGGAATAACAAACCTTGGAACGTGGCGACTGACCAATCAGAATCCAGTATTCCACCAAGCCATGTAACTAATATGTATGTCACAATTTACTTTTTGATCAGTAATATGAACTGAGAACTTCATTTGAACAACTTTAGGGATGATTTTGTTTTGCTCCCTCAGATTCAGATTTTCTAATAGTATCTCAGTAAAATATTGTCCTCTCCTCACAAACCAGACATCAATGGAAATATTATTTTTAGCTTTCAGAAGAAAAAAAAAAACACCCCCATGGCTGGTTTTGTGGTCTAGTGTCACATTAAATATAAACATTTAAGTACACATGCGATCTGCAATTTCACTTCTCTAGCTGTGTGTGTGTTTCTGGTTGGTGGCATTGCTAATATTGTTGGTTCCTGTATGATAAATTAGGTTCAAGTTTTTCCGCTTTTGCAGTTAAACCACTAAGCTTTCAGATAAAATTCTCTGCCCAATGAATAAATGTACTATAATTACACAAGTGAACACCATAACTGGTGAACAGTTCTCATCCAGCACTATCCAGCCTACACATGAAATAAACTGGTCTTTTGAGGCAGATCTACATGAACTCTAGTGTATTTGGTGCTGTGTTTGGATAGAGACTGTCACATCAAAGCTAATGTCAGGAGTTAGGATGTCTTCTGAAGCTCTCCTCTTGGTTAAGCATGTGTTTTTGCTTCTATAAATAGTTTCTTCCTGTTCCTCCCACTCTCTTTCTCATTCCTGCTCCTGCCCTGTTTGTCATCACGTTAATTTGGTGACGTCTGACCTCAGAACAGTCGAGCGTGAGCACTGCCGGGGTCACGGGTCAGCACTGACGGGCCGCTCAGCAGGACTCCGTGAGGTGTGTTCATCTCCTGAAGCGTACCCTAGCCTGGCCACAGCTACTGAACATGTCCTTCCTCATAAGAGATCACTCAATCGCATCTGACAGCAGCCACCAAACTGAAAGATTGGTTTCAGAAATTCATGTTGTGTTGGATGTCTCTTGGACCTGAGGGAGTCTAGGGAGGATGTTGTGCACATTAAATTATATTTACACATAAACATTATACACAAGAGCATATAGAGTCCACTGTAACAGATGCTGTGTTTGTGTGGTGCTGCGTAGACACTGAAAACACATCTGTACTCTGAAACAATTCTTACACAGATAATTGGTAGTAAATTTCCCAAAGAATTGAAAATAAATAATCATTATCGCTGATGTCTTGAGCTTGTGATATTTTTAAGGACCATGAAATGAGTAACCAAAATTCCCTTCCAAAGTCCAAAACAAACAAACAAACAAAAAAGTTATTTTCAGAACTTAAAAACTTTCTCAGTAGTCTGTAAATGTCTTATATTGAAGCCAATCTGCCAAAACAACAGCTTGATGAATGCACAATAATGCTGATAAGCACCGCCTCCACAGAAAAGATCAGCCTGCTAATACAGCACTGCTGGTTTAGCTCCGCCCACTGAGTCTACGGCACAGCTCGTTTAGCCCCGCCTACTGAGTCTACAGCACAGCTTGTTTAGCTCCGCCCACTGAGTATACAGCACAGCTCGTTTAGCCCCGCCCACTGAGTCTACAGCACAGCTCGTTTAGCCCCGCCCACTGAGTCTACAGCA
>JAUYWG010000051.1:306470-341319 GCA_034779775.1 Enteromius afrohamiltoni
GGACCTAAGAAATGTCCCCACAAGGTCAACATTTACTGGTATTCCTATCTTTGTGGGGACAATTGGTCCCCATAAGGTGATAAATACCAGGTGCACACACACACGTAAAAAGTATACACTCCTTACATATATGAAACATGCTAGTATACAAACCTTTATTTTATTATTATATTTTTTTTATAAATAATTTAGCAAGCAACTTCATATAAAACAGGCACCAAAGCCTTACGTATGGATTTTATAGGGACAGATCTTTCTTGAGGACATCAGAAGCTTGTTTTGGTGGGGTCTGTATGCACTGCTGGTGGACGTGTGTGACCGATGATGTCCTCAGGAACTCGTCATGTTGACTGAAGGCTGTGCGTCTCTGACTCGGATCAAAGGAAGCATCGGTCACCAATGAATACACAACAAGCAGACATTCTGAAGAAAGCACTGACTGCGGTGTCAAGTTATGAAAGCTGTGACCCTTAAAGATAATTGTACAGTAATAGAAGAGATCTGAAAACATCAGAAACTTATTCTACTAACCAGTCTACTCTGAGTTAGTAGTCATGGAGTGAATAGTTATCACTTCTTGCACAGTTAAGATACACACATGAAAATTGTCATCATTTCCTTGCCCTTCACTTAAATGTCTTACTTCTGTCCAACACAACATATATTTTGAAGAGTAACAATTGCTGGTAGCCACTGACTTCCAAAACAAACAAACAAACAAACATGTAAGTTAATGCTATGAACAGCTGTTTGATAAAAATCGGAAGAATAAGATGCTACTTCATTTCCTTTACAAATGACAAATGACACATTTCTGTATCCATTTGCCACGAGGAAGTGAACCTGGATTAAGAAGGCACATGTGTCTATATGCACGCATGTGTGTGTGTGTGTGTGTGTGTGTGTGGCCTACTGTATGGTGCAGGTTGGCAGCAGCTGGCAGTAACTCTCTGAACTTCCTCATTAATAAATGATCACAGACCACCATCTGGAAAGAGTGCAGGTCGCGTGCGTGTGTGTGTGAGCCAGAGAGGTTTGACCCTTTCAAACATGGCTCTCATCTGTCTGTCTGCTGGGGTCAGGAGAACCACAAACCAGAGCGAGAGAGCCTATCAAGGCCATTACTGCAGCGTTCAGAGACTGACCTCGCCCTGCGGCTCCTGCTGTTCTGACCCCGGGTGACCCGTCCCAACTCTGAGCTTTACTCCAGATACACAAAGATGATTTATATCATCACTTCCTGCTCTTACTCAGTACCTGCGTCACTTGAGCTAAAGACTGAGTTCTTTGAAAGTTCTCCAACAGCAGGTTTGTGCATGTTCTGGTCAGTCTGTGAGAGATGTTGTGGTTCCGCGTGTGCTGTTACTTTAGTGTGCTCTGGGTCTTCCTCTTTGGGGGAAAGCTGCTAGTATCAGTGAGCTTTGTGAGCAATCTCTACTCCTTATTTGGTGTGAAGCATGCTCATGCAGCTTTGCTTATTATACAGACAAACAAATGTCCTGTCTGTGTGTCAGATTCAAATCAGCCTTTCTCACATGAAGCAGTGAATTCAAAAGACTTGAAATAACACAACATTTATATATATATATATATATATATAAAATATATTCTTTCATGTGCTTTTTGGATGCTCTGATCATTTTATTTCACGTTATTTATTTATAGTTATTCAATTCATTTTTAAACACACTCACACAAAATAATAAAAATACATAAATAAGTAAATACAAATACATAAATATTAAGAATGAATTTTCATCAAACAATTCTTGTATTGATCAATGTGATATTCCCTAGATCTCGTCAGGCACAGGTGAGATGTCAGACTGTTTTAGCACAATTGGAAGATATGAGGATCAGAACCTGCTCTATAATAGTAGTCTAATTGCAATCCGTGTTGTTCTTATGTTCACTACAGATGTGATAATTTCAGAGCAGTGTGAAGATAGTGTCTATTGAATTTGATCTGAGGGATGAATCCCCAGCACATGCAAGCTCTTGTTGTGTTGGTTATCAGCGTGTGAGTGTGAGCCTCAAACCTCACACAAACCCACAAAAAACACCATTTCCCTTCAGCTAATGTCAGAACACTGTTGTGCTCTCTGTAGCATGCGCTGACAGTAACACATTAACTGATGATGGAGTTTATAGATGCATCCCACTCACTTTACTTCTTCCAAGTCATTCCTCTTAATCGATCAGTCGATGTTTGCATTACGGTTACTGTATTATAGCCTTTTCCATGTATTCATGTTGGAGTTAAATGCGCTTTAAAGACTCTTTAGCATCACCTCAGAGCACCAGAGAAAGTTTCTGTCTGTCGTTGAGTCATGAATCTTTCATGAGGGAGGGACGGGGTCGAGCCCTTGCCATTGTGTTGCTCACTGGAAGATCTCCACAGAGGACCTCCTCTCATTAGCATTGCCTCTCTCTGGCTCAGACTCGTTCCTTGACCTCTGTTGATTTTCTGTTTCCAGAGCACGGCAGGCCTGTGTGTTTACATTTAGTTGGCCCATGAGCATTATCAGGCATTTTAATATTAATTAGACAGAAAAAGACTGAGTCTGATTAGTGTGATTATGAGGGTCTTAACCTCCAGGGCTTGCATTTGTTACGTGGAGCGTGACAGTTTGACTCCAGCGAGCTGCAGATCAGCGCCTCGGACGGTTTGAGGAGGCCATGCAGGCTGAAGTGCCACTTTTCTGCTAATCGCAGACTGGCTTTGTGAGTTCCTAAGTGGCCTCTTTCACCGTCAGTGTAATGAAATATCCTGCATGAATTTCTATGTTGGCTTAGGCTGGCAAGTTCTGGCTGGCAGAAAGACCTGGGTCAACCACCCTGATCTTTCTATAGAAGAGAGCTCAGTTAGTTAAGGGCCTGCTGAGCCCATCAACATCCAAAACACTTCATTTAGGAAAAACAAATAAATGAAAAAGTTTCCTAAACCCTGCACATCTGTGTTCACCGTGATTTTCTTTTTCTGTTTTGTTGTTGTTGTTGGTTTGTTTGTTTGTTTTCGAATAAAATGAAAACTAGAAGACTTTCATATCACATGAGCCATTATTTTATTAACAACAGAACATAGAAAACATAACTTGTATCCACTAAATGGGCTCATTTCGAATTTGAGACCTGCTACTGTAGCAATGATTGCTCAGAGTCTTGCAGATCCATTGGCAGTGTTCACAGAACAAAACACTGTAAATCCAATAGAGTAGTCAGAGAGCAGGCAGAGATCAAAAAGCAGGCAGCAAGGGTCATACACGAGATAAACAGTCCAGAGTCAAACACAGATAATCCAACACTAGGGAGAATGCTCGGAATTACCACCTTAATGGAACGAGAAGACGAACGAAGCAACGAAGCTCCTAAAGCCCGCACCTTATAAAGGCGAATAATCAGCACAAAACGAGCAACACCTGAAGCTGAACTGGCGAGGTGCGTGGGCATAAAGAGTCCGGGAAGGAACTAAAATGCGGGTGAAGGTTCCCGCTGCGGCCGGCCACGGATGGAGGCGCTGTTAGTGACAGCTACCGGTCTCCATCGTCTACAGACTGAGAGAAGCTGGAAACATCCCTGTGTGTGTGTAAGGGCCAAGGCTGAAGATCTTTGTTGGGTTCTCAAATGTTTAGCATCTGCGAAACTTTGAACTCTCGGTTGATCAACCTGTCACACAAACTAGTATATTCTATCAATAATATTTGATGCATCATGATCAATAGTTAATATCAGTTGTAGTTGAATGACGTCCAAGCTGCTGGTTCTCTGGATGTATTGAGACCAGTTAAACAGTCAATGTGAATGAAACTGTTTGCAGGATTCTTTCGCAGAGCTCCTCATTTACGCTCATCTCCGGCAGAGGTTCATCTTACAAGCTCTCTGGATGGAATGACTGTCATCTTGAGTTTAGCTGTTTGTCCTTCAAGGAGCATTTTGCAATGGGGCTTAATTGTCTTTTTTTTTTCCCAGATGTGCAAAAATAAAATGCAGCTTTTTTTTTTCTTCCGAGAGACCAACAGTTTGATCTAAATTTCTATGGCAACAAGGCTAAATTTATCAATGGCTATTTGTGTTTGCATCTGATGCAGCAGGAGATGGAGAGATGTAACAATCAAACCTCAGAGACCATGCAGAGCGATCTCTTTATGAATGTTTAATATAGCAATAACCCAACATATAAATACTAACCGTAAAACTAACTATCTCCTCTCCAGAGCATCTGCCGTCTCCACAGGTTTTACCAGGAGCTGTCAGAGCCAATCTGGTCCAGTGGTCCAGGGCCCATGAAACGAGCGGCCAGCTCTAATTAATCCTCACCTGTCAGCCAAACTGCAGGTCATTAACTGCATAATGATCATCATAATGGAGCCGGAGATGATCATTACTGAAATCAAGGTTTGCATCTTGTCGTAACTATTAGCAAGATTGTGTTTAAGATGATGCTATGACCTGATGTCTTACTCGCTGTAAGAGATGACTTTTACAGGTCAGATGTCTTTTAGTTGTCACAGATCAGATTAGATAGCTCCAGTTTCACTGGTCTGAAATCAGCCGTATATAAGATGCGTTTATAAGGCTTTAGCTTTGTACATGGTTTCTGTTCTTGTAGGGTTTGGTACATTAGAGCATAGATCTGCATTGTGACTGTGCCGGACAGTAGTCGTTTACTCGCTGCAGTGTGATAGCCAGCCACTACAATAAAAGTGCGTCATTAGATGATGTCATTGGTTTGCTGTTGCATTTGACTCGTCTGCATAATACATTAGAGTTGAATGTCAAAAGCTTCAGCTTCCTGTGAAGTTCTCCTTCATCTGATATGCTCTTGTTTGGTGGGCGTTGGGCAGGCCCGTGGAGCGACCAGCAAACGAAGCCAGATAACTGCTCGAGCTCAGAGCACTTAAAAGCATTCTCAATCATCTCTGTGTCATCGCTTTGTTTTTTTTTCATGTTAGGCAGACGGTGGATTCAAGCAAAGAGACGGCTGGACCGAAGTTACCTGACAGAGGAGGCTGAGATGGTTTTATTATTTGTTTGGTTTGTTGTTTTCTTCATCTTTCTTGCAGACATCTGGACCTGCGTCTAGTGCTTCCTCTCTTCAACATGTGTAAACTATCAAACGTTCACCAGGGACGTTCTCACCTTGCTCGCGTCAGATGTGTGTTGGACCGCCTGCGGTGAGAGACGCTCCTCGTCTGACAGCTCGGAGAAGCGCTAAAGCCTCTCTCGCTCGCGTCAGCTGCTTTAATGATGAAAAGGAAATGTAAGTTTTGCTTGACTTCTTTAAAAATAAATTCAAGTAAGATTCAAATATTTCTAATGAATATTCAACAGTGGTTTGGCCATGAGGATAAAGATGTGAGGGATATTCTTTAATTCTGCTCGCAATCCACAGCGGATCCAACAAATCCCTTCTTTATGACATTATTAAGATTATCATCATTTACTTTTACTTTACAGGATGATCTTGTACACACATTTATTTTATTCATTTTTACTGCATTCTAGTTGCACTTATTAACACCCGTCTAGCCATCTGTCATTACACATGTTTTGTTATTTAGTTAAAGGGATAGTTTACCTGCTGACCCCCAGGGCATTCAAGATGTAGGTGACTTTGTTTCTTCAGTAGAAGACAAACAGAAATATATATATTTTTTTGTCAACTATCGTCATATACTAGGAGTCAAATGTTCCCAAGCTGTAAGAGTAAAAAAACCCATAACATACGGCTTGTGACGACACATTGAGGTGTTAAGACACAAAACAATCAGTCTGTGCAAAAAACAGTGTTTATATCCTTCTTTTGAGGGTCAGCAGATAAACATCACATTTTCATTTTTGGGTGAACTATCCTTTTAAATGAAGTTCTAACAATTGATGGTTATATATATATATATATATATAGTTTATTCATGTATTATTATTATTTATTTACTTACTTTTTGCTGGAAAGTCTATTTCAAGTGTTCTGGTGAATGAAATACTTCACACATGTGGAAAAGGTTAATATACTGACTCAGAACCATGCTCAGGCTCAGGCTGATGAAGCTGTGATGCACATTAGAAGAGATTTATAGTAATGCGATTATTGTTGCTGGTTACACCACTTCATCATCTACACATGACACCTGGCTTCAAAACTACACTTCTCCAGTTTAATCAGGGAAGCTGTCTCATGCTCATCTAAGGCTGTTTGCAGAGTAGAAACAGTTTTATGAGCAGAATAAAAGTCATGGACTTGATGCTCATCCGAGCATTAACCCGGGATCAGTTTCTCTTTCCTGATTGAATTTCCTATTCACACCAGATGATATGCTGGCAGCATCCGAACGGCTTTTTTTTGCCAGAGAGTTGGTTGTGAGGTCTAAATCCATAATGAAGGTGCACCAGACAGCGCAATGAAAAATGTGGCTTCGGATAAGGTATTCAACAAAGGTCACCATAAATGAGGAGAAGCGCTGGTAAGAAACACAATATCTACAATCACAGGCGTTCCCATCCGGACCGCATTAGATTTCTCTGAGGACACGGGAACACTGCCGAAAAACAGCAGGTAATTTGCTCTGTAAATTTCACCCGGAGAAAAACATAGATGTGTTCAATTCGGACGTGGTTGAAATCACAAAGTACGTCTGCGAACCTCCCGAGGGAAAACTAGTCCCGTCTGAACGAAGCTTACGGCCAAACAATGTTTTTAAAGATGCACAGTATGCCTAAAATAAAGTAAAAGCTTTAAGCAAGAACCCTTCAATACAAATTTCACATTTGCATTTGATATAGGTTACATTGTTAAAAATTGCTATTATCACACGCGATTAGCATGCGCATGCGACTCCTGAAATAAGGTGATTCTTATATTCCAGCTTGAGGCTCAGTCAAAGAAACTAATCCTTAATTGTGTACGTGCTTGGCATACTCATGCCTGATGGGCCGTGAAGGATCCGTAACGAGCCTCTCCCCACACTTCTCTCCTTTTGAAATTCTTGCTGTTAAATGGATTTATGATCAAAGCGTCATACCAGCGTATTGTCTGCCGCGACGTTAGTCACACACTGCTGGACTGGATTTGATCTCCTCGAGGCTTAAGGGACTAAAAAGTAGACAGACGGCAAAAAGGGAATAAGGAAGAAAGGACTGAGGAGAGATGGCAGAGGACGGAGTGAGATGTATTCAGTTCTGGGATCATCTTTCTGTCTGCTGCTTTGAGTATCTTGAAGGTTGGCGCTTTGAGTGTCGCCCACCAGATTCCCAGAGACACGCGAGCTAAACGCTTCAACTAAAGGCCCGTTCACGTGTGTCGTGTCAATAAATGCAGCATTGCCTCTGGCCTCTTGAGCACAGCTGATGATGACCAGACAATACTGTACGTATCACTGCTAGACCGGATCCTTGCGTGCAGGTCAAGAGTTGAGCTGTGTGATGAAAGCTGGTTCAGATGAGTGCATTTTTCCAGTTAGTTAGCTGCATCATGCAGAGCACTTCTCATTGTTGGAGTATTCAGCGTGAATAAACTACTCACACTATTTACACTGAATAGTAATTTAGATGCTGCTGACAATTTCATTATTAACAAACGCCTACCCTTCTGTGTTATCAGATTATTTTACTTTAGAAATGCCACTGTTCACTGTTAGGGTTCAGTATAGGGGGTCAGAATAATGCATTTTATTTCTTTTATTACATACTTTATTGTTGCTCCGCCTTGTCCTTAAGAAGGTGAAGCTCAGATCAAGTGGAATACTTTCTGACTACAGCTTATAATTATTACATAAATAATTGGTATTCTGCAGTCCTTTACCAACTATGTTTTAATACTCAGTATATACTACTTACAAAAAGTTAATGAATAGAATGCAATAGTAATTTCTACGATCTCAAACTATTTACTGAATCAAAGCTAACATCAATCAGTGTCTCTCAAATAGAGAGGCCTGCACTTTCTCCAGACCTGAGAAACTGAGCTGTCATGTAGAGGATCGTACCCCTGCATCCCAGAACCTGAGGACAGCACTTACAGAAGAGTGGGGCGCCATGCCTCATGCCTCATATTTTGTTGTTGTGATTTCCCAACCACTGTTGTTAGCTCTCAATAAATTCAGTAAATTATTTAAGATAAAGAAATTGCCATTGTATGCTTCTTAAATGCTACTTTATGATATAGTGTCACTATGGCATGAACCTTTTACATTTTTCATAGAATTCAGCTGAAAGTAAAATATCCTCAACTTTTTGTGAGTAGTGTATTTATTTATAGGCAGCTAAATCTTTACTGACTTTTTACGTCTTTACTGCATTCAAATTTAAATTACTGTAAAAGTTTAAGCACTATAAAATACTCCAAATATTTAATGTTTTGTATAAAATATTTTAGCAATATTTCATTTTTTCTTTGTGAAAATCGAAATGATGTGCTGAAAAATACTATTTGAACTGCTAATGTGCTTTAATAAATCATAGTCTTTCTCATTGATGCTCATCTCTGTTTAACTAGAGGTTAAGTGAAGCTCATATTGCCTCTCAATCCCCTAGCTTAGGGTTAGTTCCTAGCTATTTAGTTCGGCCATTATTATAAGTTTTTACACATTTCTTTTTTTCTGCTGCAGGAATCTTGTAACAGTAATGGTTTTCATGCGAGGTTAAATCAGGACACAGTGCTTACGTTGCGCTGACGCTCTCAGAGTTCATCCATCGTTAGAATGCACAGAGAGGACTATCGCTCATGTGTCACACTTCCTCTGGAGAAAATCCATCCATCCATGATAGTAATATAATATAAAATGTGAGGTTTCATGTGTTTCGGTCCGGTGAATGTATTTTTCATATGTTGATCTGGTGCTTGATGGTTGATCTCAAGTGGACGGACTCTCTTAGGTGAGCCCTGGAGTTTGGTCCTGCCCAGACGGTCATAAGCGGACTCTCCTGGGACGCTGCTGACGTTTCCAGCCGTCTGTGGGGAGCGAAGGACAGCAGCTGAGTGATGGCCGAGCACCTGAGAGACGGTAAGCGGAGCAGAGCGTCAGAGGTGGGCTGAGAGAGGAAGAGAATGGTGACCCTCGGGGCAGCGGGCCGTCCCTCCCATGCCTCCAGACGCCACACAGGCGGTGTAATTGGTGTCTGGCCAGCCTTCAGCAGAGATCCCAGCAGAGCTGAGCAGGGCAGAGGTTAGTTTGACATATTCTCTGAATTCACTGGAGAATTTGCTTCACCTATGGAATCTTCCACATGGAAGACCTCACACTCAGACACCAGTTACTGTACTGCCCGCTCGCATCAAAATATATATCTGTAGATCCTATCCATACAAACAGAATATAACATTCCTCACAATTGTTTATTCAAGCAAGTGCTTCTTTATTTTCAGGGTGGATTTTACAGTATTAAAGAAGGACTTTGAGCGGATGGCAGTGTAATCTTTGTGAGGACTAGAGTTTATAGACTAGTAACTTAGTTATAGTTTTCGATATGCTTAGTGTTTACGAACAGGCCTTTATACTAAGAAGCTTTGCTGTAGTTAAACAAATGCGGTTACTTTCTACAGTTACAAATGTTTTAAATATTTCACTTTTTCTTAAGACATCCAGTGTGATTTTTATTTTAAAATACATCATTTTACTGACATAAGATAAAAGTGCTACAGTATCTGCAACTTAAAAAGATTCCTTTAAAATCAGTTTGCTGTAACGTTTTAAGACCTAACTTCGTCACGTAGAGACACGCGTCTCCTCACAATTTGACGCTTGGTTAAGACCTTTTTGGGTCGCTTTTTGAAGCTCAAAGTTCCCATTTTTAGTCACATTTAGAAGGGTCCTCAGTTGTTTGGCTTAATGTAATGGTATGCATATGTAAATGTATTATATAATTTTTTAGTTTTATTGGAGCCCCAAACCCCACCCCTACCTCAAACCTACCCTCCTCTGAACAATATAAACACACACACAGGCAAATACAGTTACTGTACAGGTGTTTATTTCACAAACTAATCATAAACAAGCAGAATAAATACATTACAAACAAGTCGTGTCACATCCAAGTCTTCTGAAGCCATACAGAGTCTTTATGTGAAGAAGAGAGTAAAACACAAGGCGATCACGAGACACGCAGGAACCAATGGCATTTCACAACCAACGCTGACGTAAGGATTCTTGAAGCGACATTTTTTGAAATCGCTCACAGACAGGAAGTACACGGATGACGGAGAAAGCGTCTATTCTTCTCACAAATCAATCGTTTTGCACTAGAAGACTTGGAATATTAATGTCTTTCAAATAAATGATGAGGGTGGTTGTATCTGCCTTGTGTTTTATTGACAGATGGTAGGTTTAGGAGCAGGGTTTGGGTTACGTGCTCATATATGTGTAATGTAAATAATGCCATCGTTTTTATCATATATATCTCTTAATCATGACGATAAAGTAATTTAAGGGTTGGGGGTCTTGAGTAAGCGTCAAAATGTGACGAGTCGGAGTGAGACTGTGTTGGGAAACTGAGGAAATGCTTTTAGTGGCCCTAGTGAGCAATCCGTTACTATTTCTGTTTGAAAATGAGTTGATATTTACATTACAATCCAGACTGGAATAGTCCTCTTTCCTCTGGTGACTATAATTTTGTTCTCTTTGCATTAAATGCATTTTTGCGTAATAATGCGAGCTATTACAATGCTAAAAAATAGGGCTAATTTATTAATGATGTATTGTTTTAATGTGTAAAAACTACAGTTCCTTTAAAAAAGGTTCAGTTGTTAGTTGGTTGTGTAGCCAGTAAGATTGCTTGCTCACCTTTTCAGTAGTTTACTGTAGTGTTTACTGTAACCCGGTCCTAACAATACCGGAGTTCTTCTGAGACCCTCCACCTCCCCCAGCACCACCTTTTTGAATGTATAGTAATGTAGTAGCTTTGTGTCAAAGAGCTCTGTGCTTGCTCTGCATGCAAAACAAATCTAGTCCACCACATATATTAGTATTTCAATATCAATAAAAATGCTTAAACTATCCATAGAGTGATATGACACCAGCGTACGGCGTGATACAGCATAGCAATGCAGTGTCTGTTGTAAAAACATAAAGTCACCATACAACAAATAGTTGTGATAAATTCACATACAATATAATATACAGTATGTTCTATTGTCCTGTATCAATGCAACCCAGCAGCTTAAAAGCATTTGCCTTTATTATTATTAATATTTCCCTTAAGGTTGGCTTGTAATGTTGCACAAAAACAGCCATAATTTCTTTTCGAAAAGTACTGTTTTCTCTCGACTCTTTAAGCCTCTGTCAGAAATGCTCAGTTTTAGGGCTGCATCTATAAAGGCTGTCAGTAAACAGCCACTGATGTCTTCATCAAAACATCCACATCCCCACCCACTATCGCCTATGAGTGAATGATTTGAAAACATTTTCACATAAAACCATTATTTCCGCACAAAGACTTATGCCTGTGTTATGTGTGTGTTGTGATGTAGCTGCCGTCAGATCCAGTGCAGTTACTTCATCTTTCAGTAACAGCTTCTCTGTGAGCTCTGTATTACACGGTCGCTCATTTCCAAAACAATCCACAGATAAACATACAATCTAGTGGGCATGAAATTAAAAAAACCCACAACATCCAAAAAGAGTGGAAGTCAGCGAAATAAAAAGTGTTGCCAGCTCTTGGCTCTTGTTTAGCTATTTTTATGCTGCATTTAGTGTAAATGTTCTAAATACTGAACAATTTGACAATCATTTGATAGATACTTCATTAGACTCTGTATGTCTTTGTGATTTCATTCACCGGTCAGCTACCTAAACAGAGACAGCTTTAATACAAAGCAACTAACAAACACCACACAAACACACTGCCATGATATTTGTAGAAATAGTGAATTTTCACCTAAATCTCTTCAAATCCTCCACACAATCCTTATTCACAGTATTTATATTTAAGGTAATATGCATACACTGTCCTTCACATTGAGAAGTGACATTAATTAGCTGCTGGCATGGGCTTAATTTAGCACACAATAAAGACAGCCAGTCCACTGACAGTGGTGCAGACAGCACATGTGCCCAGCCGTCAGACAGCTTTAAAACCTGGCTGACCTGTGGCTGTTTGTCTCTTCCCTGTTAGGACGCTGTGGCAGCAGTGGCAGGACCCTGGTGTCCCCCTGGAACTTGTTAAGAGGACAGCGAATGAGCACATGAGCGCTGAGAGCAGAGGGTTAGTGTCAGGGGTCTCTCTCTCGTCCAGATCTTTCGCTGCCCACCTGTCTGCCCTTGCCTTTCAAGGAGATGCCATAAAGGAACACAAGCCTTACGGGTTTAGAGACTGTGGACAAAAGGACTTACTGGACACAGATGGGGCATAAAACAAACATACGTTTAAATAACAGAAAAGAACTATATTTAAGAGTTAATGTACAGTCAGCTATGAGATATGTTTCAATCCTTACAACACTTGGGATGGTTTTAGCACTTTATTGGATAAAAGTGTTAATGCATGTTAATGCGAGGTGGCTAATTTGTAAAAATTTGTACGATTAGTTCTAAATTTAATGAGTATGAATTTCTACGAATGACCTAAACATATCCCCACCCCTAAACCTACCCATCATGTGGTTTTAGACAAATCGCATGAGTGAGGTCGTGCAAATTAGTGCGAATCGACAAAAATGTGGCACCTCGTACGAATATGCTCGTGAGACTGTTGGAATAATAGCACACTGTCTTAATAATATCTGCTAACTCTTTATCTCAGCAGACATTCTACTGATTATAAGTAACTTTGCAAGGACCAGCCTGATCTCACAACAATCTGGACATAATTTAGTAACCAGAGAAACACACAGGGAAAACGCTCAGAAATGATCACCGAGGCAAATCAATGGTTCAGTGCTTTAATGGAGAGAGCCACAGAAGCACGGCTTGTCTATTAATACTCTAATAACAGTGCTAGTATATATATATATATATATATATATATGCAGGTGCAATGCTACTTTTAGTCAACAGAGTGTTTGAAACATAGTGAAACTCCTCCCCCAACCCCCCCCCAAGCAAATGAGGCTTTTGAAATCGATGCCTAAAGTTTTAAATAAATTCCTTTTAAAAATTAACACTTTGATGGTTAAAAATACTGTGCTGATTTGTAATGTAAATTTTACCACAAATCTCATGAAAGCAAATCTAAAAATATTAGACTTTGGGTCTGCTCTGAAAGATTGCCTCCCAGAAATATAGCGGCTGCAATCTCAGCACTTCTGATTAAGGAACACTCCCAAGCCAATAACGTGAACGCTCATCTGAAGCGAGATTATGGGCCGCTTGGCACTGACCTATATAGATAGCCCAAGGAAGTCGTCTGCTCACATGGCATTATGTCTGGTGAAAGGGCATTAGCTGATTTTGCACTACATGAGTCTGTCTGCATTAATGTTGGGTCTTTTCCTCATGCGGCCCATGAAAGGCTGGACGGTAGCGGTGTTGGCATATGTTTCCCAGGGTGAGGCCCGGCCTGCATTGTTCTGAGCGGATGTCAGGAAGCATTAGAGCTGGCTGGGCTGTGCTGGGAAACCCCCTGCTCAGAGACGCTGCTATCGTAGCTGCTAATTACACTCAGCGCTGCAGACACATGTGAGGTGGAGCACAGGAGGTGGAGCTGCAGCAGGGTCCTTTGCAAAAAAAGACAAACTACTACAGAATTGCAGACAAATACTAAAACATATTTCGATGATTTAGATGAGGAAGCCCTCTGGTAACAGTGTGTGTGTGTGTGTGTCAGCCGCCCACAGTCCAGGTCACTCTACAGCTCACGATCCGAATGTTTGATTAGAGAGGAAGCAGAGATTCACGGCAGGATTTTGCAACTTTATGGGTTCACATGATTTTTGGACTATGAATTATTTATGAATATATTTCATACAGCTCAGTGCATGGTCAAACTACATCACGTAATATTAACATAAAGAATAAGCAGTATTCCCATCATCATCGTCGTCAGTGATGTGGATAATAACACATGGTAATTGGGTGTTGACGGTTCCCTGTATTCTGTAAATGTCTCATGTTATGCCATATGCTTGCCGTATCGACCCAGCTTTTGTTGAGTCTGCAGTGGTTGCTATGGAAACCTGGCAAACCGGCAACACCATCTCTCCTTTTTTTTTTTTTCTAAATACGGCATTACCATTTTTCGCCCCATCCTTTTTTTTTTTCTTGTGCTGTCTCTCGATTCTTTCTCCGTCTTTTAATTGGATGGAGACTGACACTTATGTAAGGCAAACACAAAACCATTTAAACATCAGAGGCCACATACAGACAATTAGTCACACCACTTAAGCCTGCACTCGCTGCATGATTTTTGTCATCTGAGACAAATTTTAGAAAATATAAAAGATTTCCTTATAGAGGAGAACTAGTTTAGGGTGTCTTATTGTGGTCGTATCAACTGTGTTCATCTACAATTTTAATCTCTGGCAAAGAACAGGAAGTGTGACTCAAGTGTGGCAAGTCAAGCCAATTGGATTTATATGTATTCATAAGGTCAATATCTATAATTCCTTAATTTTCCATGTATAAATAAATAATTAAATACATTCATACACAAACACATACATATTTTGGTGGTCTAAAATTGAAATAATATTTACAAGGCATCATGACAAACACACACACCACTTGTTAAAACTTTAACTAAAAATAACACGAAAGCAGAAAATCTAATACTAATAATAATTGACAAAAACTATACTGAATTAAAAAAACAACAACATAGTTTTCCAGTGTTAAGGAATCTGTACATGTTCTTTTTTTTCTTGTTGACAAATACCAACTCTACACCGCATTAAAATGTGCCTTGTCATTATTCTCACAGAATATGTATTCCCACATCGCCTCCCTCGGTCTACAGCATCTGCCGTTTGCAAAGACCAACTGAACCTCAGCTGTTTTGTAGGCCAGCAGTAACAGACTGAACCAGAAACCATCGGTAGCTCATCCACGCTTATTAAAGTGTGATCTGAGCGGGGGACGTCAGGTGGAGGAAGACGCCGCTGGCCCAGTTATTTCAGTCAACATTCAGTTCCCTGATACACTTGCCCCACTACTCAGACCTTCCACATTTCTGAAGGGTTCAGGAGCCGTGGGCAGCGGACCGTGGATGGACTTTGGAAAAGGTCACAGCCACTGTAGGTTTTGTTTTATTTGTGTTTCTCTGAAAGCTCAGTGTCACAAAGGTAAATGTCCAGCACTACATCTGCAGACCCAGGCTCCTGTCCCTGTGGATTTAGTCTAACGCCTCCTACTCTCCTCCAACCGAACAAAACCACACAACGTATCATTAAAAAGCTCAAAAGAGGTTTGTCAGTCAATACCCTTGCCGACAAACCTGGCTAAAAATGTGTCTAATGGAACGTGCATTAGTGCTTCAGCACCAATTTAACCCGGCCACATCAACCCTTTTCATCCTTTGGTTCTATAAACATCAGCCGGGAAAAGGTCTGAGAGTTTAAAAGCTGTAAGTGGACAAGATCTGGAGGGTTTTTTTTGTGCCGGTAAGCTTTTGATTTTAAACTTCGGTCCTCTTTCCTGAAAGTGTGAATGTGTTTGCTCTTGGCCCTGCTCAACATGATAGTGTATCTACCATCTGCTTATGTCTAGCGGTTGAATAAAAAAAGATTATTGTTGGCCGTCCTGAGCAGTGAACCCCAGAAATAAACAACTTTATTTTTACTTTACGTGAGATATTAGCAGATCTTGTGAAATCTGTTGGTCAGAGTATATTTTAAGACGAAATCTTCATTTGTGTTTCTTTCGGCCTGGTGATGATATCTAATATATTTATCATCATGACCCTGTCAAGTCTAAGCTGTCTTGAATGGGTTGTAATGTGAAATCCAGAGGAAACATATAAAGGCAGACGCTGGGAAACTTGAAAGGAGTTTTTTCTTTTTTTTAAATAATTGTTCACTGTATAAAAAATAACCTTCAGCTGCATATGCATAAATAAACAAGAATGAGAAGAGCTTCTCAATACAGATGTTCATCAAATACACACATTGACTATATCACAACAGCGGCACAGTGATGAGAATTATAGTATTTTAGTATAGTACAGTATACTTTATTTATCCTTTGTTTAATTTCAGTGCATCTGTTCATAGCTATTTATTTACAAATAAAAATGGATTAAAGATGTGAAACAAATTTGACTTGCCTTCCTAAAAAGCTTACTAAGGCCCCGTTTACACAAAGGGATAAAGCAGATATTTCCCTGTGGTTTGGCCTCTTTATTTACACGAAACCCCATTTTTATCACAGAAAACGATTATTTCTAAAAACTCCGGCCAAAGTTTTTGCGTTGCAGTGTGGACTGTGAAAACAGAGGCTTGATGGATGACACACTTTAGCCATATGATGCAGCCAATCATGCGCAGTACAGGAACGTAAGCGTTTGTTTCAGTGTGGATGATCAAGTCTTCGGAAACGCTTGAAAACGATAGTGTAGACGCTTTTAGACGAAAACACTGTTTTCAAATTTATCCGGATTAGTGTAAACATTGCCTAAATTATCTCTTGCAATCACGCTTTCCTTTCTTTTTCACCTTTCATTCATTAGTAAATAAATCATCGTCATAGTCTGTCTGTAGAACGGTTTCAATACTATAAAACAATTCACCATCCAAACTCAAAAGCCATTTTCGGTGTCTCTCAGAAACCATTGCTGAAACACCTCCATGTTCAGTCACTCGAACCTTCTCTGAGTGTCCAGTCGAAGATTGCTGCACGACTGCCACAGAAGGTCTTCCCAAGAGACGTTTTGAGTTTTGGAATTTGGAGTCTACCGAATGTGGCTGGTGTGATTTTTACACTGAAGCATGGCTGTGCAAAGCAGTTCAATGTTAATATGATGTCAAGGTCCATGATATATTTAAACGGACAGCTCTGTGCGTTTATAAATGAAATTCAATTGAGAGATATTGAAGAAGTACAGCCAATCAATTCCAAGTTCAGAGGACTCGATAGAGAAGCATGAGTGAAAGTCGACGCATTCAGAGAGCGTTTGTGGTCTACATCCAGAGACTAAAATGTGAATGTCAATAGCTTCATATGCTCACTCAGAATGAATACCATCCACCATCAGCACCTTAGGAGGACTCAGTATTGAAAATTAATCTGTTCTGTCAGCTCTCAAGTGTATTTCTAGCACTGCTTATGTTATTTTTATCTTTATGGTGAATCACCTAATGTATTCCTCACATGAAAGTGGTTTTGGACAAAATCATATTGATGAGATTGTAACTGAATAACACAAATGTAAATGTAGGAGGACAGAAATCGTATGATGGTTATATGTCGTATCCGAATGAAAGATAAGTGAACTGATTTCAAAAATGCCTGATGCAGTGCAGTGCATCCTTTGAGTAATGAATAAACATTTTAATCATGCAATTATGATCAACAGATCACTTTACAGTGTCACAATGAGCATGATTTATCAGTGCCTTACTCCCCAAAGTTTGGTGAGTGTGTAGATGACACGGAGCCACTGACGTCCGCTATATTCAAAACAGATGACTCGGTTACCATTTCACCTTTAACTCATTAATCGCATCCAGCACACACATCATTCAATAGTGACTACCGCATTAACTCCTGAAAAACACAGGTAGTGCCAACCACATTTCTAGAGATACAGTGCAGTGTGTATAGAACCAAACTGAACAAGTTGTGAATGATGTATTAGAAAATGCATCAGAAATGTGTCTTCGTCTGTATGTGAGATGCAAGAAAATAACAGTCAAATAAGTCTTAACCTTAGCATACCTTGACATGGGCTAGCTGTACTCATGAGCCCTGAGGTAAAGGACCCACGGAAACGACCAAATGCTTTTTAAAGGGTATGATAAAATTGTATGACCCCTTTAAATTTTCCAACAAGCTAATATGATTCTTTAGGAACTTAATGGAAAGTTTTAAATATAGATTGCTTTAAAATTTCTCAAAGAAATGCTCATTGTACCCTGTCAGAAACAGCTCTTTAGAAATCTCTCTGTTCTGTGTACTTCCCCTTTAAATCTTCTCAAGCTCCGCTGACTCCGCCCCTCTTTTCCGAGGCACTCTCGGAGGATCTTTGTTTAGCCATATTCATTGTGAACTTGCTAATTAGGACATTATTAGGAAAGGGATGTGCAAAGATTCATTCAAATACATTACACTCCCTGCTTCTGTAGGTGAGGCTGGGTCATGAATGATTTGCGCGAACATAAATGCATTTCGGTTGATCAAGGACACATTTCCCTTCACGTTACCAAACGTAACGTTACTCCTCCGCGTCTTCAGTCACTCAGATGTCGAGGGTAAATCACTACTGCTCTGTTCATTAATACATTCAACAACACAACAGCTCAATCTCTCAGGAGTCCTGCTTGTCTCTGCGTCTCGGTCTGATGACGGCTCACTCAGGGCGGGTCTGAGGTAAGACACCAGTTCAGTCTGTGTGACGCGCTGCTGTCAATCAACTATTGTGGGAGTGGCCTCTGTCTCCGACGCCACACCGACATGATTTGAGAATGGTTTGATTTCTGAAGGGGCAAATTTTTTTCTTGTAATTTAATAAAACTACTGGTGGATCTTTATCATTGTAGAGTGGTTGTGTACACACACTCCAAGCACACATTTCAGTCCAAACAGCTGGTAAAAGTGCATGCGGCACCGGATGACCCCTTTAACAACACACTTAAACACATTTGTAATTATGAGTACATGGCACACTGCAAGATAGCGCTCTCTAAAGCAGTCTCCAAAACACAGCACATCTGTCAGTGATGATTTTGTTACAAATTAATAGATAAAAAAAGTAGTTAGCTAAAAAATGGCAGATACCAAGTGGCTAAATTCTTCTTCCCAAAATGTTGAAACGATAACTATGGGACAAACTCCCACATTTAAATGTGATTGTCACTCATGAAATGTACAGTGTGCATGAGGCCTATCTGAATGGGTTTCTATGTAGACTGGATCAGATCAGATAATTAGTAATGTCGGCATTCATCGTTTACTCAGGAAAAAGATCTTTATTGTACACAGGTTAAGGTTAGGTTTAGGGTTAGATCAGTACCTAGATCTTATCCAATTATTGTAATTGCTGTAAAAAGTATGTGTGTAAGGCTCCAGCTTGTAATGACTCCCCCAGCCACTAGGTGGCCCTAGCATCTGTAGAATTCATTGTATTGCTACTCATTAGGTCTTGATTTTTTTCTTGTAAGGCTCCAGTAAGATAATGACTCACAGGTGAAAAAATCAAGACCCAATGAGTAGCAATACTATGAATTCTACAGATGCTAGGGCCACCTAGTGGCTGGGGGAGTCATTACAAGCTGGAGCTGTACAAAGTGGAACAGGACTGCAAAATAATGTGCTAATGTTTTTGTCTATGAATGATTTTAAAAGCAGAAATATATTTATGAATATGTTATATTACATATAGGTACATTTTGCAACTGTATTTATATTTGGTGCTCACACGTATCTTAAACCTAACCATTTCCAATGATACAGGAAGTATTGGGGGTGCATGCATTTACAAAAGATTTGACACAGCTTCTCTCTGTGGTGTTGACAGAAACTAGGTTCACAATACAAGTGATGCATATTACTGTGGACTGCCCTTGGATTGTAAACCTACAAACAGGCACATAAAGAACATTCAGGGATGTCTTCCATTTAGATGCTGTTGAATAGATTTATTTGAACACTGAATCCTATCTTGTTTGGGTCTGCTAGTTTTTATTATCATTATTATTATTATTTATTTATCATATGTACTCAACTGCACTTAAACTGTGAACTTGTTCCAACTGGAGTTGGAATTGTAACGCAAAGTTTGTGGGTTGAAGACCCGGGGCCAGCAGGGATTGTGAGAGGGGTTAGTGAATAACCGGCGCTCTCTTCACCTTCAATACCACAACCTTGAGCAAGGCACCGTCACTGTAGCACACCTCAAACCCTGTAAAAAGAAGTCATCTGGACTGGAAGATGTATTGATTGACTGATCTGGTGATTTAGCCATCATACTCATCTGAGTCTTCTCAGATTCTCCCCGCATCAGTCAAAAGCAGAGTTTTCCGAGGAAATGTTTGCAGATAGCGCTGTGGTCGGGTCCAGTCCCGCCCTGGGAAATGAGCACACTAACACCGCTGTGTGGGACGCTCCCGGCTGGGTGTTCTGGGTGAGGCTGTGTTTGTTGACCAGGTCAGGAATGGAAAAGCTGACTTCCTGTGCCTCTGCTGCCAGTGTGAGACTTCCTGCAGGTGTTCAAACACACGCTTGCATGCCACGAATCTCCTCCCGAACACTGCTACCTTTTCAGAGGTGCACTTACTTCATCTGCAACACAGGCACTTTTACACCTCTCCTTGAAAGGGATCTGATCAGGGAAATGGCTTCTTTTAGATGTCAGAGAGGAAGAGACTTTACTCTGAAATGTACTTGAAAACAAGCTTTATCATTACTGCCTCTTGACATTTCAAGCCAAAGTTTCGTGCTATAAAAGGAGGGACTATTTTATAGTGACCACCAGTGGCTAGCTAACTCCAGAAAGGTCAAACAGCACCAAATATGGACCATAATAGTATCTGCAGTCCACATGACTCATGTGTGGTATATTTTAAGTCTTCTGAAGTCACATGATGCTGGTTCATGATTGCAACACCCTTTTGAGATTTGGATGTGATTGTGAACTAGATCAGAGGAGGGTAAGATTCTAATACAGTCATCCATTCATAACTGTCCTATGGCTTTAAAAACAACAAAGAAAAACATTGTCCTGACTGTGCTTTTTAGTACATCTTTGTTTTGTGCTTTATAAGTATTTTGATGCAGACTAACTAACTAAAACACATGTAATGTATTTAATTATAATCTCACCTCTAGTGTCTTATTCGATATAACATTTAACATGAATATATAAGGCTGATAGCTTCAAAGACACCTGTCAAAAAATGACCTGCATCATAGGGGGGCCATTCAAATCAGTATGAAATCAAAGTTTAGAATGTTTTGCTAGTCTTAAGATAAATGATTAATCTGTTGCGAGTCGTTTTACGGATGACATCAGTTTAATGGCTTGGGCAGAATATCCTTAAACACACACACCTCTAGCCGTTAGGAGTTACACTTTATTTTAAGCTGACCTTGTTATTGTGTAATTATACACTTAAGTTCTGGGTAATAATAATTAAGTACATGTACTTGCATGAAAGTTATTGGGTCACACTTTATTTTGATTGTCTATTTAGACATTCTACTAACTGTGAGTAACTTTGCAACTACGTGTCTATAACTGTCAGAGTGGACTAGTTAGGGTAGGTTTAGGGTTAGGAGAATAAGCTTCTGATTGTCAGTATTTAGTGTGTTGTGTTACCTTGTTAGGTTGCCATGAGAGCCAGGAGGAGTGCTAAAATAAAACCAGTTCAAGGACGTGACCTGTGGCCAGGTATGGTGACCCCTACTAGGAATTTGTGCTCTGCATTTAACCCATCCAAGTGCACACACACACACACACGCACACCCGGAGCAGTGGGCAGTTGGAGGAACGGTGCCTTGCTCAAGGTTGTGGTATTGAAGGTGAAGAGAGCGCCGGTTATTCACTAACCCCTCTCACAATCCCTGCTGGCCCAGGGTCTTCAACCCACAAACTTTGCGTTACAATTCCAACTCCCTATCCATTAGGCCACGACTGCCCCCAATTAGGAAGTACATCACCAACTCCTGTCTCACCCGGGCTTTAGGTCCTTCTTAATTGGGTCAAACACTCTATAAATTGCAGCTTATTGCATTTAATAATACCGAGCATGAGTCAAATGGACTATATTTGGTATGATTTGCCTTCTTAGGAGTTTGGCTACGGATACGGATATGAAATGGTGCTTTATAGCAAGAGGCATGTAAGTCTTTTCTACTGCGTGCTCCATCAGAAAAAAATCAGCATGCAGCTTTGTGAAATCAGGAGGAAGAGTAAGTAATAACAGAACTCTGACTTCTTTGTTGAACTCTTCCTTTAGGCAAATGTGATGCTTGTAAATATGAACCGATGAATCTTCTGAGGTGAATTTCTGCCAGTCGAATGCGTCTGATTATCTGCCACGGCCTGAAATGACACATGCTTACATCATCACACGCCAGTCAGACACAACAAACGCTGGCGGCTGGCGAGGGGGAGGATTCGCTAGAATGTGAGAGACATTCATAATCTATCAACATCTCAGCTCTGTCCCCAAGCAGGAATTACTGCACAGAAATCCACTTTACAGCCATTAGGTGAAAGTTGTTTCTAATCCCAACGGAAAAAAGCAATAAACCTGAATCAACCCAAACTCAAGCTTTTAAAAATGCAACCAAAATACAAGCATTTGCAAATCTGGAGTTCATAAGACACGTATCAGATCTGAAATGAGGGGTTCATTGAACTTTATTCAGTTAGATGTGAATATCATCAAATTCCTGCATGCTGTGATATTTCTGTCTCTCTTCATCCGAGACAAAGCCTTCAGACGGGACTCTGTCGTCTCCTACAGGCGGAAGCTGCTGCCATCCAGCTAGAGGCTGTGGAATAGCATCCGTACATGATCTGCGAGAGACGGGACTGTGAAACCTGCTTCGCTTTCCAATGCTGTTTCATCCCCGAGTTCTGCATGTGTGACTGAGAGAAAGAAAGAAAGAAAGAAAGAAAGAAACAAGCAAAACCTGCAGCCTCAGACAGCAGCGTATGAAGCTCGTCCAGCAGCGGTGTGTGTGTCTCGCTGCCGGCTCGAGCTCTGTATGTCTGCCCGTGTCAAACACACACACACACACACACACACTGCCTGCTTTCTGAGAGCTGCACTGCATGTCAGTCCCATCCACCCACATCTGCTCTTCTGAGGGATCGTCTGGAGCGCCTCGCATGCTTTTTGTCTTCTGCAGAGAGGATTGCAGTGTTTTGGAGGTATCGGGACTGTGATGGAGTTATGTTAGTGATTTCAGTTGCTCCGGGACGTTGAGACGAGAGACTGTGAAAATAAAGGCGGATAAAATGTGGACCCGGCACTCATGTGTTTCGATGGGAGGAAAATTCGAGTGAAATACACATCTGAGTGTGTTTGCAGGGAAAGGATAAACATTCACCTGCTCTGATGTAGTCCTTCCGTAAGTTCATGTCAGGTCTGGAAAGGAGAACGGATGTGTATATGTATTCTACCGATCGCCTCACCAGCTTTCCTCCAACTTCTCAGCAGCCGTGTATGACCGCTCAGATCCGTGACCGGAGGTCTGCTGTTAGAGCCAGGCATTAGAAGGATGTGTACCAGAGACCAAAACTGCCCAGAAGAGATTTAGACAGAATTATAGTATGACAAAGACAGAAGTCATGCTCCAAAATACAATTCATTGTCGTCTCTGGATTTTCCTCTAAAACCCTTACCTGTCGACAGCTGGTCACTGTCTGCAGTTTTTCAGTGCTGGATTGACCAAACTGTGTGCCGAAGTTTCTGCCATCGTGGGTGCTTTCTGAATGTTGGGATGCAGAGGATACGGCGGACTCTTGTGATCTGGTGTACTTTATTGGCATTTCCTTACTCCAGCACTGGGATCCAGAAAGGAATCAGTCCTTAATGTGCTTAAAACTAATTTAACAATGTTAAATCTGTATTTATAACTGGTAACAAATTCTATGATATGATCGATAGACAACACTTTACATTTAAATGAAATTCATTGAGTGTTTGCTTTCAACAGATGCTGATATTATTGTGTGATGCAAACTGTGGGGGTTTTGTGTAAAAGGCATGGAGATAGTGGTTACTGATTAATTTAAATAAAGTGAACCACTATTTCATATAAACCTCAAGAAATATAACAGGTTGGTTGATTTGTCCTTCTGTTCTCTGTATTCCTTTATATGTGTCTTTCCTCTGTCACAGCACATGATATTCAGCCGAGCTGATTATGCCCGAGAAACGCTGGCGGTCAGCTGCCCTCTGGGTTTTTTCGCCTAATTGCATCATCTCCGTAAAACAGGGTCGTTAACCTAATTATTTGTCTGTGACTGAAGGGGTGAATAGCAGCGTCTCTGCTCAAAACAGATGAAAATGGAAATAGAATAATCTTCAAACCATTAAAGTGGCTTAATTTTAGATGATGCACAAGATTTTTTAGGGCAAATGTAATCTATGTGACAGCTTGAAACTGTACAATGAGAGACATTTGTTTCCTCTCTCAGGTTTTCACTGTGCATTAAATGCACAGCTAGATGATGAATGTGAACCCCTGCTTCTTGGTGCAACAATTAGTTAAACACTGCTGTTTTTGACAATATATGGATCAACTGGCATGAAATTTGTGGGTGAACTGAATAAAGTGGTGTTTTGCAGCATATATATATATATATATATATATAAAAGCTTCATTGTGTTGTGTTAGTACATGGTAGCGATGTGATCAGTACATTGTTTTGAAAGGTTTTTAGTTAATCTACTCTACATTTGTCGCTTGTATCTTGAGAAACCAGTTTGAGAGTAGCTCCACCAGGGCTGTTCATCAGTGTTTTTCTCGTGTGTGTCTGTAATGTTGTCAGACTGAGAGGTACAGCCAGATGTGGTTCTTAAAATTGCATATTTTCATGGCAGTAACACTTCTCCAGATTGTCCTCCGGATATGGAAGAGTGTAAATTCACGGTCGGATGGTTTTCTAATAATCAGATAACATAGAGCAGCCAGGATTTGCTAACTTGCTCTGATGAAACACGAAACGAGCAGACACTCTGTGAGTGGAGAAACTGTGAGTCGTCTGGACCCGGTTCTGTTGAAGTCATTTTCCTAGGCCTCTGAAGGAGATACTTGAACTTGACTGATCTTTACAATGTTTTTACATTGCACATAGGTTCCCATTACAAAGAATCTACGGTCCCAAACTCTCTAGACATTTGGTTCCTGTGTAGCCATGAACACTTTATTGAACGGCATGTCATAGATTGGTATTTATGGCTGATAGTATTTAAACAGAACGAGTGGAGACTGCTGATGCCTGTGAATGACATAAAACTCTCTAAACTCTTTTCATCCCATGGGAATTAGAAATTAGCAGCAAAGATGGCTCCCTGACTATATGTGTAAAATATTACATAATAATGTAGAATAACACTTATTTTGATGGTCCACTTCTATCATTCTACTAACAGTAACTCCATGTCAATTAGCAGTCATTAGAGTATTAGTAGACGGTCTGCTTCTGACCTATCTTCTATCTGCTAACACTTTATTGTGATGAGTCCACAACTCACTACACACTGACTATCAGACACTTACTCTACTAACCCTAAACCTACCCTAACTAGTCTACTCTGAGAGTTACTGCACAAGGAGTTGTGAATAAATGACAATTAGCTGACATGTAGTTAGAAAGGTACTTATAGTTAGTAGAATGTCTAAAGTAGACTATCAAAATGAAGTGTAACCTAATCTAGACTAACATGAAAAAAAAAGGTTAACAACAAGTCCATATTTTTAGCAAGGAAAGTGTACAGTTCAAATGGTGTGCGGTGATCATTTTGTACTGTACTGTAAATGTTTGCTTGATGAGTGGTTCAATCAGCTACACAAACATTTTCACCCGATCCTTGTAAACTTTCTGTTCAGTGGCGTCTCAGTGTTGAAATGAAAGTGCTTGTTCTTACTGACTTTCTTTCAGTGACTCTGTAATTCCAGCATGACGTGACACTCTCTTTTGTGGAACACACACACACACACACACACACACTCGGTTTGTGACACAGCCATGGGACGACGATCACGTCTGGTCTTGATTGATGCTGGTCCTCTGCAGCGCCGGGGCCCAGGGCCCGTCAGATCCGCAGCACAACACCACTACACTGGTTTGACTGCGCCTCTAACGGCCTCGTATGTCATTGTGTCACCAGGCAATTGAGGTTATTATGGGGCAGGGCAGACCGACGGGCCGTGAGGTCAGCAGACCGTTAGAAGTGCAGGCCTGACCTACTTCAAACAGAGCGTACTGAACTCTCTCAGACAGAGCAGAAGCTGAACGAAAATATGCTTGATTATTTTTACTCAATTTTTAGTCATTATGAACGAACCATTCATCGGCTGAAAACACAGAAGAAGACATTCTGAGAACATTACCTTTACAGCTGCATACAGTACATACAGTACCACACTTCAGCTTAAGTGTAAATTGCTCGGTTGGTAACATAGACTGGCCAATTTAATTGTTACCAATGCCATTCTGACAACAAAATATATGTAGTAATTAAGCAGATAAATACATAAGTAATAAGACCAAAAATAAACGGTGAGCACATTTGTGATTTAGACTCAAGAACACCCTTCACCTGTGATAAAAATCACTTAACACTAATAAAGCAGCAGCAGCAATTGGGTAAAGATAATCATGTTCAATAAACGGTAGACATGTAATGCTATTAATAATCTTTATTAACATGTAATACTGTGCATTAACTTAAGCATAGCCGTGTAAGACTGCCAGGAAGAACGAGCATCACAGATGAGAGCAGACTGACATTTCCAGCACTTCTAACGCTCTCATCCAATCAGAATCATAGAGAACACACGATGAAGCAGACGTTGTGCAGATAATAACAATGAATGTAACTGATTGAAGTATTTTGTGCTGCAACTGATGATATCATTGACATTATGGGCATTTCTTTAAACGCTGAAAGCCCTGATGAATCTAAGCCATCAATGGCGCCGCAATTGAATTAGCATTTTCCCTCTTAGATATAGATGCAGTTCCTTAATGCAGACGTAATAGAGATCTTTCAGAGCCGTGGAGGGAGTCAAGCGCTCCGGTGTATAACAAGCAATTACAGGCACTGCGTGAGCTAGGATGAAATGCAGCTCCATAAGACTCTCTCCACAAGTACAGCAAGATATACCATATTAGTCAGATATGAAATCATTTCTAATATTCCCAGCATGCACACTCTCTGGACAAATACATTTGCATGCATATTTGGCAATGCTGTGAACATGCATGATATCTTTGAGCATTGAATTTAAACAGGGTGAACCAAGATAGAAAATAAAGTGTCTTTTGGTAAACAGCATGTTTAATTGTTTAAAACGGAAATGAAAAATCTAGTGAGTGGCTGTGAAAGGTTAATGTTGTGTCATGTTCACAATAACTTATTATACTAAGGAACACCTTTTTTCATTTCATGTTTTTGTTTGAATAAAACAAACAACAGCAAAAATAATTGTTAGTTGTTGGATGATAATAATGTGTTTTGTTAAAATGACCCCTGAAAAGGGCGTAATGTGTTTTTCAGATGCAGCGCTTCTAACATATATCTTCAGCAGGACATTTAAAGTCAATGATCATGCATGAAGCACTTCTTTCAGGACCATTTGCTCTGATGAAGTCATTTCCACATGACAGTTTTTCAGCTGGTTACTTCACTTAACGTTCTGTTGTTACCAACGACACACACTCAACAGAAACCAACCCAACATCTAAATCCATCAGGACCACAGCGTCCAGCTTTCATGGCGTGATAGTGGAGGGTGTGATCAGACCGGCACCAGTCAAGACATCTGATAGAAGGGGAAACCAATCAGTGGGATATTTTTTGCTTTTCTTTGCTGGCCTGCATTAATGTGGAGCGTGTTGTTTTGGCCATACATCACCCAAACAGGTAGAGAGTCATCTTCCACGGCCTGCTGATGACAGACGACACCGTCGCTGGGAGAACAGGCCTTTAATTCAATGTGCAATCAGTTTGATGGACAACCTCTCAGGCAAGCGCTGATGAATACGACTGCAGTATTTCAGACCTGCTTCTGTTGTGTTTGTGCCAGAAGTCCACTGGAACACACATCATTAAGATGCTGCTTTAACATGTCACAACAGGACGGCTGACTGAGATTGAGAGAATGCTAAAGTGTGAACTACCTCATGTACAGCGAGATTGTTTGACTCCATCCAGAGCAATGACACCCCTGTGAGATTCCCTGCAGTGGAATAAACGCTTATTATTCCTAAGAAAAAAGCTGATTATGAGAAATTATATATTTCAGTGTGTGTACTGTATATATTATGGCTTGTGAGTATATGGAATGAATGTTTAAATATATTTAATGGAACTTAAATATATGGAACGAAAGTTTGAATATATGGACTAAATTAAGAAATTCAATGCACATTTCAGTTAATAGTTGTGAATTTAACAAATGAATGTATTAGCATCATCTCCTAAATACATCCATCCATCCATCCATAAACAAACAAATGATAATAAATAAATAAATAAATAAATATGTATATAAATAAATCATGTTTAAATAAACACAAAACAAGTAAAAGTGCACGTAAATAAATACATGCTTATATAATATGTATATACATATTTTTAAAATATATATCATTAAATAAATACATACATGCATAAATTAATGCGTTTATAATTATTTCCTTTGAAACTTGCTGTCATTGTTCCACTGTGAGCCACATAAATGTAGTCAGGAGATGCACGCTGACTAAATGCTGTTTAATATATGCATTCGGTAGGCTGAGAACATATCCGAGGCTTTGTATTGAGCACTTTAGGGAATGCGTTCTGTTGATCCTAGAGCTCTGCAATTAAATTAGATTTTTTAATGATATGCTTTATTCAAATCAGTCCCTGGTGGAGCTCCTAAGACAGGTGACTTATTGACTTAGGAGTTTGTGCATTCAAACATGGCATGAAAATGATGTTAGCGTCAACAGATTTTAGTGATGCACAAACATCTTGAATATACATGTGCTTACCTTTTTGCATCAAATCGGCGCTGGCATGACATCCATTAGCCATGCATGATTGCACTTGTGAGTATGTTCAGCTTTTAAAATGAGCTGCAGATCGCTGCTATCCGCTGGAGAGCGTGCATATTGGGCATTCTTGCTGACTGCTCGCTGTTGTTTCTTGCCATCTGTGACTTGCAAACTCTGGGAGAAGCAACACGGGTGTGTTTCCTAATTGGTGCGAGAGTTTCCAGGCATTCTTTAACACCTCTGCAGCTTTTCATTTAAGGAAACTTTTCACTTAATGCAGCTTTTCACGTGACTTTAGGAAGTCTCATTCTGATTTAGCTAAAGTTGCTCTACAGCTCTTGATCCAGAATTCAGCTAGGAAGCAAATCTCTGTGTTTTACAGACTTGGTGGTATATGGAACAGTGATGGAATCTTTCAGTATGATCAACAGTATGAACCAACAATTGTGACAACAATTATCCTAAATCCATATACAGTCCATAAGCAGCTCCTTATACCTAAGACATATGAGAGAATGAATACAAAGACTGCATAAATAAAAATTCACTTTGGAGTCATTTGAGGCGTAATAAGGCTTGCATGATAAAACATTGGGAGTATATGTATGTGTGTACATATGTATGTGTCAAAAACTTGTGAAGCAGAAAAAAAATGTGCTGTTCTTGCAAGATCTTGACTGCCAACAAAGACATTTTATTCAGTCTCACTCCAACTCGTCTCATTGTGACGCTTGGTCAAAACAGTTTTGCATCGTTTTTTGAGGCTCAAGGTACCCCTTTTCAGTCACTTTTCGACGTGAGGGGTCGTTTGTTGTTTTCAGTTGTTTGGCTTAATGTAATGGTTTGCATGCATATATAAATGTATTATATAATTTTTTACTTTTATTGGAGCCCCAAACCCCACCCCTACCTCAAACCTACCCTCCTCTGAACAATATAAACACACACACAGGCAAATACAGTTACTGTACAGGTGTTTATTTCACAAACTAATCATAAACAAGCAGAATAAATACATTTCAAACAAGTCGTGTCACATCCAAGTCTTCTGAAGCCATACGGAGTCTTTATGTGAAGAAGAGAGTAAAACACAAGGTTTTAATCATTTAATAATCCCGCTCCGTTCACACACTGTCATCTCATTCAGAAAACATACTCTTGTCCGGTAACATGACAGATTGTCTGTGGATGATGTTATGCTCTGTTGATGATGACATTTACGTAGCCTTTGCCATTTGACGTTGCAACATTGTTTTTAAAGTAATTTTTTTACACAGTCTTTCACAGATTGACGCGTCTCTGCCTTTCTTTACTTCTGAGAGACTCTGTCTCTCTAAGACATCACTTTAATAGCTAATCATGCTACAGACCCGATGCCAATTAACATAATTAGTTGCTAGATGTTGTGCCAGCTGATGTTGTTTTTTCAGCCCTTTGTTACACGTGACATTTTTTTGAGGCCTGTAGCAGGCATCATTTGTTATGTTGTCTATGTTCTATTTTGAATCAAATTTCAGTTTTATTGATATGGGTAGGTTTAAGAGTAGGTTGAGGTGTAAGGGATGGATCCACAGTGCAATTATAAATGTATTTACAGAAATTAATTATAGATGTACTGCAATTACATATACTGTACGTGTTTTTATTTAAAAATAAAAAGTACTTTTAAAAAGTACAATGCAAAAACAGGTATGTACACAAAAAGTGTATTGCACCACATTATTAATTTAAATAAATGTAAGTACACAGTGCTTAAGGCCACCTAATGTATTTCCCTAAAATCTGTTTTAACATGAATCCCAGCTTCATGAATTCATACAAAATTGCTCATAAAATGGTTCCTGATTGTTTATTTATTGAACATGAGCTAACAATGCGTGAGCCAAGGTATTTACATTAACTAATGTTAGTAAAGATTTATACAGCAACAAAAGCATTTCTTATTAATGCTGGTTAATGCATTATGTATCATTAAATATTGGGACCTTATTGTAAAGTGTTACTTTTTTCCATCATATTACATACATTAGTAATTTTAACTCAGTGGCACACATCTTTTCAAGTCACTTGCATGCAGAAGAACACAAACTGGTCTCTCTGACTGCAGCGATCCATCCTGGAGTTTGCAATTACTCTGAACGCTTGAGGTGCTGGAATCTGGACGAGATCCAATCTAGTGGCATAATAACTTGGTGATTCAATAACTTTCTGATTAAGGACACAAACTTGTGATGTGCTCTTCTGCTCTTCCCCTAGCTTTGACCTGGATGAAGAGATTAGGGACCTCTCTGAATTACTGCAGCTCATACACACCTCAGAGAGGAGCTGCGGATGCTTCAGTTTCATTACCGATGCCTGCTTCATCAGCAATTTAAATACTACACTAAATGTATGAACAGCTTGTGATTTATTCAATATATTCAATAAACCCCTGTTCAGTCTTAAAAAAATCAGTGAATATCAGAGAAAATCAAGGTTTAGTCCTCATCATTTTATAAGAGTTCAGTTTGAGTCTGAATGAATAGTTGGAACTTTATTTTCATAGTCCAGACATTCTACTAACAGTGAGTAACTCTGTAACTACATGTTAACAAGTACTAGTAGACTGTCTGCTTAATATCTTCAACACTTTATTGTAAGTCCACAACATACTAAATACTGACTATTAGAAACTTCTTCTTAAACCTCCCCTAACTAGTCTACTCTGAGAGTTCTAGACATGTAGTTGACGTAGTTAAAAAGTTACTTATAGTTAGTAGAATGAAGTCAGAAGTGAAGTGCTGTAATTGAGCTTTTGTTTTCCTGGGGTTTTCTTAATTGTCAAACTGGTTCATTGAAATCATGGAATTTATTAATGTTATTTCTATTTTATTTTAATGTTTTTTTTTTTTTTATATATGACTACATTTATCTTAGTTTACAAAGTCATTCTCTCTTTGACAATTTTACACACTGAATTTGTTGTATTTAAAATAAAAGTTTGCCCAGAAATTCTTTTGTATTCACTCCCTCGCGTATGCTGTCACGCCGTAGGCGTGCTCTGTGTATGTTTCTCTGTAACTATGTCATGTGTCCATGTGCTTGTGTTTATATTTTGATATCTGTTCCATGTGCTCTTGTGTTTTGTTTTCATTCTGTTCCCCATGTGCTCTGATCGTTTGTAACCCCGCCCCTGTCATTAGTGTTTGATTATCTGCCAGCTGTCTTTCCCAGGTGTATTGTCTTTAGTCTTTGATTGGGCTGTGTATTTATGTCACTCCCTGTCTCAAGTTCAGTGTCGGATGTTAACGTTACTTGTGTTGTGTCCTGCTCTGCGAAGCATGTTGCATACTTCTCGTCGTTTTCTTGTTTCGTGTTGTAAATAAATGTCAAGTTCTGATTTCTGGTTCCGTGTCCTGTCTACTCGTGAGGAAACGCAAGCGTGAGCACCTTTTTGTGACAGTTGCAATCTATTAATCATCAGTTTTTGTCAAACTAACAAAAAACTAAATACAAGAAATCAGCCCACTAATAGGACCCATGTACTATAGTCATTCTTCTGAAGTCAAAAAATATAAAACTTTAAAATACCTTTGAAATTGAAATCTTATCTGAAATTTTATTCACGTTTTAAAACGCATTGATGTGTTTTAGCTAAATAAGTCATGGCTGCTGAAACACTTACAGTGGAGTCTCAGACAGAGAATGTGATTTGAGGTTGGAATTATGGTAAATATGCTGGAACATGTAATAATGCTGACTGTTGTTATGTAACCTGACAAAAACAAGCAGTTCACAATTATCTTTACAGTGCAATGCCCTACAGCAGCGCAACTCTACAGAAAAAAAAAACACCTTTCCATTTACAAACACCCACCGGAGATAAAAGAGTCTAAATGGACAGAAAATAATTAGAAATCCTACACAGAAGATCAGATCTTCCCATTGCAGATGACACAAAGATGCATGTTGCCCATTTTATGTCTGGATTTCTCCAGCTGCTTAACTCCTAATGAGGCTGGGAAGGTTTGTTTACCGTTCATCACCTCATTGCAACTTTGTCCAATTTGTTCATGACCTCTGCCTCCCAGGCTCACATGATGAAACAGCTCTTCAGGTGTGCTTCACCAAACAGGCGGCAAATTCCCCGCTGGCTTATTAAAAGCATATTTGCATTTCAGATTTGTTTCCAAACTTCACGAGCTTCTTGTTTTGGCCTCTCTCCACCACGAGAGCAGAGATTAATGACCATACAGAGATTCTCATTTGACACAGAGTCACTTTGGAGTTTAATACAAATTGCAAATCAGGTGTCGCTTTGAGCCAAAATGTCAGCCTCCAAACACACTTCACTTTCAAGTCCTGCCGGAGAGTCAGACGAGAGATCAGTTAGCGTTTGTTCCCGGAGGATTAGAACATTCCCATTATCTGTCAGCACTGAATTTTAATTCATTTTTCAGGCAGGCAATTGTTACAGAAAAGCTCTTGCTTTAAACTGTCATGCTACAGTTAAAAAAGAAAGTCTGTAATTACATCAAACAAGATGTTCTAATATCAGTATGCATCACACGTGTACATTTTTTTAATTGAATTTGAATATTATTCATTTTTGCTGTGTTTTCAGGACGCTGTCTCAAAAGGTTTTCTTCCTGCTGAAATGCCGGCAGTTGGGTGACAGGTGGCACTGCAGCAGAACTATTCATGTTAAACCTGTGCGTTTTCACAAAGCCTCAGGACTCGACTGAAACTGACAGAGAAGTAGAAAGCTGCAGGTGACCTTGTCTTGAGAACTTCAGCGTGATGTGAGAGTTTGATGGCGGTGGGCTCAGAGGTCTAATCTCAATTTCAGCTGTCAGCTCCTCCAAAAGCATCTTGATATGGCTACCTATAAAGACTCCACCCTCACTTCCTGCAGGAGCTTTTTACTAATTTGCTGTGCTACGCTACCATTGCTGCCAGCTAGTTACCTGTGTTAGAAAGATTGAGAATCGGTGTGTATATTTGAGTCTGTTACAGTGTGAGTTCGTTTGACCATTGTTAGTGTTCTTAGCCCTCCACTTGTGCCTTTGTATTGTTCTGACCTCTGCCCCGTTAGACTTTGATTCTGGATTCCCCTGATTGGATTTGTTTGCTGCCCTGTAAATAACTGTATATATTACTGGTGAGGTAGGGAGACCGACGCCATTTTTGTTTGACTCATTTATGAATTGTTTTTCTGTACAGCGAGATAGGGAATCGATTTGTATTTCCTTCTTATTTTATTTTGTAAATAGGTCATTTAGAAGCTTGTAACTTGTTAGTTGTTTTGTTTGTTATTTTGGCCTGGTCGGCACCTGAAGACATATTTTCCCCATCTCTATAATTCTAATTACTGCATTAAAAACTTTGTTTATTCATTTATATTCCCGCTGCTTAAGTCTGTTCATCAGCGCCGGTGTCTGAGAAATGGACGATCCCAGCACTAAGGAAAGCACTCACCAAAGCCGGCATTCCCTTTTCTCGAAAGACACCTGTTCATATCCCAGCTAAAAGGAAGGAAAAGTAAAAAAAAAAAAACACATTACTGTTCTCACCACAGCCCGACCTCGCCCAGCCACCAGGAATGCTCCTTCCTCCAGCTTTGGAAAGGCCCCAGATCCCTCCGCTGAAAGCTCCCGTTCCATCAATCCTCCACAGCCAGATTTTCCTTCGCCCTCTCCAGTTCCCCAAGCCACCGCTCTCTCTGAAATCTTCCAGATCACCACGCCATACCGGATCCACACCACTAAATTAACGAAAAATAAAGCATCAACATGTACTGACTTTTCACAAGATCACAGCAGTAATGACTTTATGCAATGTTTTACTACCAAAATTAATATGATTAGAGATAAAACAGAAACTGTAGCTATAGTATTGCATCAGATAATGTAGATCCCCTGAGGAAAAATTCCACTCATCCTCTACCGTAGGCAAGGAAGACTTGCATAAACTTGTTAAGTCATCTAAGGCAACAACATGTATGTTAGACCCTATTCCATCTAAACTATTAAAAGAGCTGCTTCCAGAAGTCATAGATCCTCTTCTG
>JAUYWG010000051.1:341419-354563 GCA_034779775.1 Enteromius afrohamiltoni
TCTGTACGATCAAAACTAGTGTGTAATTTAAGTTCTTATTGGCGTCATCAGGAGAAGACACCTCAAAACGCATGTATTATACATCAGAACCCTCTACCATGGCTCCATCCACTATCCCTCCCTCTTCCTCTGATATCTGACAACAATATACTCAGCTAATCCTTTTCCCATGCCTTCTAACGCACTCGCTCTGGAACCAACCTCTGTCTCTGCCTCCATCCGTTCACAAATACTTTCAGGTGCAGACATAGATTTGTTTACTCTTCTACTATTTGTAGACAGCCAAGTGGATTGCGGCAATTTTACGGTCACCCTAAAAAACTCTAATAACAATCTCTCTCTAAGAGAATTCGTAATTGCTACCGCTACCGTCGTTTGTTCAGTTTTTCAGCACAGGAGAGGCGAGCTCAGCGACTACCTATCCCTCGTGTCTGAGCTCACATTGTCCTACGGAGGATCACATTTTTACACTTACCATGAGCTCTTCTCAGCCAAATGTGCCATGGGAGTCTCTCAATGGAATCATTGCCCCTATTGGGGGCTCTCGATCACAAACTTCAAAACCACGTGTTTACAGGATGCCACAATATTACTTCTCGGTCTGTAGATCCATCTCACGCTTTTTCATCACCTGCCCTTTTGTCAACCCCTCTGTCCCTCCCTGTCCTGAACCTTCCCTTCCCAGGTCTACAAGCTACATTCCCAGGGTCCACTCTCTCCTGTCCCAACCAGTCTGCTGCCCCACTCCCTAGTCTTGCCCTTGCGAGGAGTTTAATTATAGCAGATGCCAAAGACCCCAGTGCAGATTTCTGTTTCTGTTTCTGCGGCAGGGCACACGCTGAGTGTATTTGGTATCCATTGACTCCTATTAATGTTGTTCAGCTGGCTAAAGAACTATCATGCATCCTGACTCTAACTTTTCTAATTATCTTTTATCAGGACTAAGGAACGGATACCACCCAGGCGTCAGCTGTTTTCCATCCTAATCCTTCATCTGCTCAAATCTTCAATCCGCTAACACTGAACCAGAAACCATAGATCTCCTAAATAAAAGGGCCGGAATCCGATTTTGCAATGGGCCCCTTTTCTTCCTCTCCTTTTGATGTTTTTCGCGTCAGCCCAAACAGGAAATTTCCGGGGGAAAAACGCCTCTCTTCACATCATAATTTATAATCATAATCCCTAGCATCAATAGCTTAATCCCTCTAGAAGAATTTTCCCTTAATTATCATGACATTGACCAACGTAGGGCGTGGCTCATGGCTAGCAAAGGTTGACATCACTTCAGCCTTTAAAATCATGCCCAGTCACCCCGACTTCTGGCACCTTTTTGGGTTTCGCTGGCAACATAAATTCTATTTTGCATTGTGCCTCACCTTTGAGTGCAAATGTAGCCCTAAAAATTTCAACTTGCTCTCCAAAGTGATCTATTTGATTTTAACCAACAACTAATCAAATTCCCCACCTGATCCATCTATTAGATGACTTCCTTATCATCTCACATTCAAATGACAAAACTTTAGGTCCTAATACAACCATCGAATTACTAGGTATAAACTTAGATTCCCAAAAATTCCTCACCTCCCTCCCAAAAGAGAAAGTATATTGAACCATTCTATTAGCTTTTAAGAGTTCACGCTTTCCTTATAATAAAAAATAAAGCAAATTTGGCATGCTGTCTGGGGAGCGAGCCGGGAGAACTCCGAACTCCGAACCCTAATGGATAGAACCCAAGCGTGGGCAAGAGTTCGGCTCGTTCACCGTCTGCCTCCCCCCTGGGAAAGGCGTGAATTTAAATGGAAATGGTGGAGAAGGGGAGGAGGAGGGATGCAAGAAAAGCGAGATGCGGGGAAATGAAAGCTGGGAGAATTTATGGTGAGGGGAGAAGATTTGATTGGATGCAGTAAACAAGGGATGATAAGGAGGCTGGGAGTGACACCTTCGTGGAGGTTTTGGGAACCTCGCTGGAGGTGGGATAGAGTAGAAAAAGCCCTCAGTGGGGGTAAGGGGATGGGGGTGGGGAAGCCTACGCGGAGGCTGGGACAGGTACCTCAGCGGAGGTAGTGGGAAAAGCTTTCAGCAGCAAAAAAGGGGAAGAAATAGAAGCCTACGCGGAGGCTAGGAGTGAAACCTTCACGGAGGTATAGGCACCTCAGCGGAGTACGGCTTGTTGAGCGGCGTTGAATGGAGCGGGAGCTGGGCGGGGAGTGGGCTCTTCGCGAACATAATCGGACGAGTCTGGTGCAAGAAAAGCGAGATGAGGGGAAATGAAAGCTGGGAAAATTTATGGTGAGGGGAGAAGATTTGATTGGCGGCAGTAAACAAGGGATGATTAGGTAAACGTGCTGCCAGCCGTGTGTGCTGCTCGTTCACCGTTCTCTCGAAACAAGTTATTTGCAAAACTTTACTTTAAATCTCATCTCAGAAACCCACTGCTATAAATGTGAATTATTATCAATACTCGGCCATCTCAACTGCGCTATGCGCATCATTCCTCAGGGCTGCCCCTTCATTGCGCACCTGCTCACACTAGCTTCCTCTGTCCCCGAACTTGAAGATCAAATTTTGATATCTATGCATTCACAAGCTCTGAACCATGTTCCTTAAACAATGGAATGGCCAGTATTTTTCCTATTCCGACCTCATCGCTTCCCCTAACGACATACAATTATTCACAGACACAATTTAACCCACCCCGACCAGATTTTAGACAACACCTAACTCTGGAAATCTTAACTACCTGTATCTCCAAACTCCGCTCAGGGTTTCTCTCCACGCATATCGGCCATACCCTTGATGCCATGTGCTTTCTGAGATGCTCTGAGTTAACAGTTAACGCAGAATACAACAGCCTGCTCATCACCAATAATCAAATCATCTAGTCATCCAATCTCTGAATCAAATCTTACATCACTCCCTATAAATAGACTAAACCCCTTCTCTCAGTATCTCAATCTAAGCATCTCTCCTCTGCCCCTGCTCCTCCTTTTCCATTTCTCCAGGGGAGCATGCAGGGTTTGAACGGTGCCATCCATACTTTTCCTCTCCAAGCTCGATAGGGTTGTTAACCCTAGGGCTTGGCAGTCCGCTGAACCGTTTTCTCCTTGGACAGCACACCAAACTCACCTAGCTTATCTTTACTATTCCACGACCAGCAAGTTCAAACTTGTTAAAATTTTTTGTTGCTGAAAAAACTTGTGGCCTAAGACTTTTGCACAGTACTGTGTATGTATATATATATATATATATATATATATATATATACTGTATATAAAACCATGGTTCATAGTTTCACCTTTAGCATCACCTTTAGCAAGTCAAGTCACTTTTATTTCTATAGCGTTTTTAACAATACAGCACTGAACATTATCAAATAGAACAGAGTAATGGTAATGTATAATGACGAGAATTAAACTTTATTTATCAAATGCAGACGACAATAATCAATTAATAAAATAATGTGACAAAGCAGTACTTCAGAACTTTTGACTCAGAAAGTAACAGCCTTTCATAGTGTTTTTGTAGTTCATCTCTGAAGATCAAGGACAGTTTGAGTCCTCATGATTCTTCCTGTAAACTGTTCACCAATTTCTTCTGCTCACAAATGCACAGTTTGAAGCTGCAACTAACAGCTTGTTATCTGGAGACCAGTTTGGCTTGTGTACATCTTAGGAATTTAATTTGGTCTTATGACAAATTTCCTGCCCCTTTCACGTAATAAACCCCTGTACACGCTGAGAGATTAAGAAGTGCATTCATCCACATGGTTCCTCTAAAGCAGGTTTTATTTAACTATCAGTGGCCTGGGGTCACATGTGTTTCAAATGATCATTAAGACATTATGAGATCTGCTTTTGTAGACAGAATCATGTAGTCGAGCTGTTCAGCTCATCTGAAATTTACTAGATCTGGGATAATGACACAGCTTTCGGGTCTCGGAGTTAACCTTTGCTCTGATGAGAAACTCCTCGTCCTCGTCTGGTCACCAGCTCATTTTAATGGCTTTGGAGGGTCAGCAGCTGGTTACCAACCTTTACATTCTATTAAATGACCCATCTCACCACCCCGCCAACATCAGCCACGTTAAAAACTTCACAAGAGCCTCTTTGTTGAAGGTGCTTTGACTCATATGAGGTGCTGTAATTATGGTGAAGGGTTTTGTTGAAGTCGATGTAGATTAATGAGTGGACACAAACTGAAAGCACACTTGAGTGCAGTGCACTTACACAGGCGTAGTCCAGAAGTACACACAAGTGTGTTGTTAGAGTGCAAAAGCTTGTGTCTGAAAAAGCACAAAATAAGGTACACCACAGCTGAAGTGTGGTAAACTCTTTATGATGAAGGGTTCTCCTTTAGCATCCTTTTCAGTGTGCAGTGAAACTACTGCAGAATCTTTTGACATCAATATAACTGTTATTGTGCTGTTATGTCATTACATGTTTGGTTATTGTTTTCATTTTAAACATTTCTAAGCACTTAACCCATCCCAACCCCAAGACCTAACCATTTTTTCCCCCAATATAAAACAGTTTAAAAATCAGGACATAAAATGCAGATATTACTGCAGTAACAGATAATTCAAAAATGACCGATATTTAGCCCAAAATCTGATATATAAGATGAAACGTGTAGTTTCCATCTGCCCTAACTGTCACGAATGGAAGCAGAGGCATGTGGATCCATATGCAGACTTTGTTTATTTATGAACACATAGAGTCAGAACATGTAGAGTCGGGGCAACGGTAAACAGGAACATAATAGGCATAGACACAAGAATAATCCAATAATCTTAGCAGTGGTCAGGCGATCAGCGAACGTAATCCAAAAGGGCTGAGACGAGAGAGAATATCCAAGGCAGACAGGGTCGAGAACAGGTAAATCCAAACAGGGAAGACATAGGGAAACACGGAGGGCTTAACACTGGGAAAACACAGCAATTTACAGCGCTAATAAACACCCAGTCCGGCCCTTAAATACAGCAAAATACAAAACAGGGGGGTGGAGGAACAATAGACAGTCATGGCGACAAACGTGGTGGGAGGAGACAAGAGTTCATAATAAGAGTCCTTTAACAGGGAACAGAGGGACAGACAAACACTAAACATAGTCCGGGCTGGAACGCCCTCTGGAGGCCTGAGAGGGCAACTTCAGTGCAACTCGTGACACTAACGCTCAAATCACTGATCGGACAGCACACTCGTGACTGATTACTGTATGACACGCTAATGTTCAGATTTATCCATTGGGCAAGAGGATACTGTGTAAACAGAGCAGGAAAATAAAAAAAAAAGCCATAAGTTCACAGTGCTCCTCACATGAAGATGTCAAATGACTTTAGAGGATTTGGAATATATATCACAAGTTTATAATACTTTAATAAATGTCAATGCCTGTGACTACTTTTATCTTCCTGTTCCAGAGTTTGTTTTATATTGTTGAGAAGTGCTTAGGTTTAGGGTAGGGTTGGGCTAGGTATCAAAAAGTGTTTTTGATTAGTAATATGCATTACTATGGACTTCATTTGGACATTTTCAAGATAATTTTGTCAATATACATCAATGGAAAGCACATTTACTCAGCTTTCAGATGAAAAAAAACACCTTGTTTTATATTTACCAAAAAAAAAAAAGACCAAATTCAGTAAAAAATAAATAAATAAATAAAAATAATAATTAAACAGTATAGAATAAGGGTGAAATCAGATTTTCTGCTCATAGGAAGATGACCTAAAATGTTTGATTTCTGAATTCTTCTGTATGTATCATAAAAAGTTTATCTCATAAACCATACAGTATAGAGACACAAAACACACAATAAAACACTACCTTTATTTGCCAGGCATCAAAGCTACAACTCAGTCCGGTGCAATAACCTACAGGCTAAAGTTTTTTTCTTAGCTTTCTTCCCTAGGTTGGATGTGCTTAGCTAGCAACATAACTTTGCGCACCTTGACAGAATCATCAGGATTCGGTACACAGCGCGGGAGCGTACGTTCCTTCATAATGATGGCCACCATTCTTTCATAAGTCAGAGAGACTCGTTAATTTATCCTCCTCAAACCCCCCGCTGAAAGACATTCACACTTCAGCCTCATTCCTTGGGCAGTTCCACCATCTGATATGACAAGCCATAAATCAGCTGCGGTGGGCTGACACGTTAGCGGCGAGCCCTCGGTACGAGGCGGCCAGCGGAGATTTCTCGCTCAGATAACAACTTGCTGTGGAAACCTTTTATTCACAGTGAATCAACCAGGAATTTGTGGGCTCAATAAATCATTCAGTCAGTAGGCGGTATGGCAACTCTGACAATTTTTCCATTTTGATGATGAACGTATTGGTGGTAAAAGGGAAGGAAGTATACACTTACATTAGCATATATTTTCTTGGCCGATATTTTCTTACTCTTTGAGCAATAGATTCAAAACAAAGAGTTGTTTGTGCATGTTCAACTTAGAAAAAGGTCAAAATCTTGTAGCACAGGTATGGACTTTAAATGTCAGTGATATTTGTCTGCTGATTACTGGCCCTTGAAACGTTTCATTTTAATATCTTGGATTGGTAACAAGGCACCGCAAGTTTTCCTTCTTTCTTGCTTTTTTTCTTTAAGTTGCCAGATGTTAAGAACTTTCATCCCGCCATCAGAGCTTTATTCATAAATTGATATATTTTCTGCCCAGTGGTTTACATAATCCTTCCAACCTGGCAAACATTGACACATCCTCTCTCTGCTTCATGAAAAACTTCTGACTGAAGAAAAACAAATTGCATATAGTCTGTTTTCATTCAGACAGGCTGCACTATGGCTACATTTGTGGACAAGCTCTCTTGATTTGTGGTTATGTGAAAATGCAACAGTTTTGAAGAAATATATTTAAAAGAAAATAAGAAAATTAAATGAATGAACAGGCCATTTTAGAGGTTTGGTTTTGTGTCATTTTCATGTATTCATGTCTTTTATTTAGTGTCTTTTTATTAAGTTTCGTCACAGTTCCACTTAGTGCCAGGCTTCCCTTGCCCTCATGTATTTCTGCCTTGTGTATGTGTCATGTTCTGATTGGTTGTCCTTGTCATGTGACTCATTGTTTGCTATAAGTAGTCATGTTGCTCCTATTGTATCTTGTCATGTATTTAAGCTGTAACCTGCTGTTGGTGAGTTTAGTTTGTCCATGTCACGTCTGTTCCAAGTCTTTGTTTCATTTCAAGTCATCTGTTTGAATTATGTTTGGATTTTACGCTTGTAAATAAACTGCACTTGGGTTCTCACTATGTTTGCCTCCAGTGGACACTCAATACAGATTGACACAATATTAAGAGTATATGAGAGTTAGCGTGAGGAACTCTGTATTGGTCTGCGGAATCCTATTGGACCCTTGATCACTCTCATAAGGAAGAATCCACCTGCACACATGAGGCACTCATGTTCCTAAAGTACTCTTGAAGCCATGAGAGACATGACTTCACCTAACAGTGAACTGAGGCTAAGTGTGAGAGCTTCATGTTGGATTGATCGAATCTCACTTAAAGCCTTTTTCCTAGGAGACAAGCTAGAACTGGGTAATTTGAACAACCTTTGTGCTCCATTAAATAATTAGGCCAGACTAAGAGAACAGCCCTGGAGATCCTCCACCATGATCAACAGTCTGAGATGGGACCCTCTGGGGATTATTGCCCAGGAATCCCAAGGTTGAATGAACAAGGTCATCCAGACATGATGGCAAAATGGAAAGCCATTTCAGACTTTGCAGTCTTAACTTCTGCAGAACGGACCAATAAGAGCAAGTCAATCTACTGCTTTTGGAAATATTTAGGCCGAATGACATCAGATCCAGACTAAAAATCTACAATGGATATTGCTAAACCTGAATTACCATACAGACTAAAGACTCCAGTAAACTTGATCCATTGATAGGAAATTGGAAATTTGGAAATTTTCCAAAGTAAATTACTCTGGTTTAGACCGTTAATCTGCATATGACTTGGAATATGCAATGCCCAAATGTAATGTAAAATCTAACTTAATCCTTAGCAAGTATTTAATTTAGCTGGGGCTTCATTTATTAGATGTTTATCTCACTGAATGTTTTTTTTTTTAATTCAAATGCATGCACACATACAAAGTGGTTTGTGTATTTTCCAGCATATCTTCCATTAAATAATCTATTCTAATCATCAGCCATTTTCAGCTGATCCTGCCCTAAATTATCTGCTTTGCATTCGCTGAACATCAGATTTGAACCCATTCAGCCTCCACTGACTGTAAAACACAGCCAAGCCGAGAGGCCAAACACAAGTAAATATGCATGAAAATCAATACATATCTGGCACCACAAGAAAGAGTGGTGCCTGGAGTCTTTATGTCCATTTATTACTGCTGATTTATTTATTTTACACAGACACTATCACTGCAGACTGACCTCTTATGGGGAAAAAATGCCTTGTTCAGCAAATAAGCTGTTGTTTTAGTCCCTGCTTTTTTGTCGGCGGTACATTACAGTCCTCTGACAATGAGTGTAAAACAGATATTTTAGCAAGGTCTCAGAGGAAACATAGAGTGAAGTCGTTGATTCAAGTCCATCCATCCAGCTCTTGTCAGTTTGTCTCTTAATCGACGGAGCTGCATGGCAGGTCTCCCTACCGCACATCCCGGACTCCTCTGAGAGGCTGTCTGCTCCAGATAATGACACGTCTCTGAGATCCAGCGGGATGATGGAGCTGGAGAGCTGAATGGGTCCATCCTCAGAGCTGTAGTGTCTTCATCTGAAGCTCAGTCACTTCCCTCGAGGAGTCGAGAGAAATCAAGTACTGCTTTCACAAATGTATTAATGATCAGAGGATGACATTCATCTTAGTTCCAAGCCAGATGAAACATTTTACTTCCAAATAAATTGTTATTTTTAGGGATATGCAATAATTGTCTTTGACATAATCCAATCCAAGTATAATTCAATTAGCAAGGAAATAGAATCTGAAGGAGTGATTATACTCACACACCTGCAGGGAAGTATCTCGTAGGACAAGGGTCTTACTGCACAGTGGCACAGCAATTAATGCCAACATTTATTCATTTATTTATGCCTGAGCACTGGTAAAAACAAAAATGTAGAAGCTATGTTGGTAAATCATCACACCAAATCACAAGTTCGTACTTACTGTAATTGATATAATTAAGCATGTTAAGCGTGCAGTCCGGGGGAGAAGGCTCGGAAATCGGTGGACTCCTGAGCCCTAGGGATTCTACCCCTTCTGATCCGTGAGGAACAGATAGGGCTCAGCGTCTGGCCTGATCCCCAAGTACCCCCAAAGAAATGCAACTTTGGGACAGCAGCCCAAAGAAACACCCTAAAATAAGCTGTTAAGAAGAGGGTGCTGGACGGTAAAAAAAAAAAAAAAAATTAAACAAATAATAATAATACTCCAGTTTGAGCAGTCCTACTGAGACAACACTGTGTTTATGCGATAGTCCCCCAGTAGGGACATTGGTTCCACTGGGAGACTCTAATGGCATTTTTGGCTGAAAAGAGTTTGTGGTATGTGTAAAAATGGGTTCCTCCATAGGACAATGCAAGCTCAGTGATGATCGCACTATAGTTGAACTCACGCCTCCTGTGGGAAAAAACGGAACAGATTACTTCTGAGTATCTGATGAATGCGATGACGAATTCTGCGAGAGAAAGAGAAGGGGATGGGGTGTTATTAGAATATAGCTCAGCTGATCGCACCACCCTGGTGGTAATGATGAAGTGTTATTTAATCTGAGGTTATAAACCAATGGAATTGATATAAAATGTAGTTTTTTCATGTACAGTATTGTTTTGGATGTATTGATGTGTCACTGGCTTGATCAATGTGATGTCATATTGAATCAAAATGGCAGGCTGGTTTAATGGGGATTAATAAATAAGGAGTGTGTGGATTTTTATCCCTGTGGGTGATTGTGTTCACACACCATTTTGATGGTTTTGATTTAATCAGTTACATTTTTCGTGAACTATAACGAACCTGCAACAACTTTATTTAACAGTAATTCACTTTCTTTTTTTAAATGTGACATTTTCATTATTATTATTTTCCTAAGCATCTTGTCTGGGGCAAAGGTTGCCAATCTGATGGTCTGAATACATTACAGAGCTTCTGGCCTGTTTATCCTTCAGAGAGTAAAAAGCATATCTTCTTAGTTCATACTTTGACATCTGATTACAGTGCAGATTGAAAAACAGCACAAACGGGGAGCTGAATGTGTTTGATGGTGTGTCACAGCAGACAGATTCACTGAATAGTAAGATGAGTTGTTGTCAGTATACTTTGACTCCAGCGGAGCATTCGCAGTGATCAAAACTGACATAAGAGACCACCGGAGGGGAACAAATGCAAGCGTGAAAGTTGTAATTTCTTGCTTTGACTCCTGCAATGCAATATGAGGACAATATTCCAGTGATTGTTTCTAACAGTCATAAGTGCTTATTGGTTTTACGCTGAGCGAGCGTCAAATTGCTGCTGTAATTCAAGCGCGGATAACTGCCTCTCGCTGAGCTAATAGCCGGAGCATCATCACACTCCTGACCTTTGCTTTACGTGTTTTGCAGAGGAAAAATATTTTGTTGGAATTACATTGTAAACAAAGCATTTGATTCCAGACTAACTGATTTTTAATAGCAAGATTTGCATTATCGGACGCTTCGCCTCCTGCTGTTTGCCCTAGCCTTTAACGTAACCAGAATTACTAAAACATTACTTTTCCAATGAGAAATATAGAGTTTCTTGACCCTGAAATATTTCTTTAGGACTGCTTTAAATTACCATCTGCATCAACCCAGGGGCATTTCTAGCTTTTCACAGGACATCTGGTAAAAAATAAATAAATAAAATAATATTTGAGTGAATCTGACATCAGTAGTTTTGTTCATTCTAACATTCTAACATTCTCCTTCTCTGACTGGATTGTTAAAATATTGTGAGAAAAAGAATCCTGGATTTTGCTTGATTGCACATGCATAATGTATATAAAATCTTAAAAATACCTGAGGTATGTTAGCAGAGCACTTAGAGTGGTATGGGGTCCCATCCCGAGCTTCTGGTTGCAGACAACACCTAATGACAGTGGATGCTCGAGCGAAACCCTCGGAAATGGTCGAGCACATACGGAGGTATACACGAGGTATTCACTATTCGTTTAACCCCAAAAAATAAATAAATAAAGCAGATTTCAGACACTTCTTTTCTTCTCACTTTAACAGTTCATTAATGTGGTATATACAGCAATTATTTACATTTAATAAATATTTACATTACATTAGTTCCAACCTATAAGAGACAGTATTCTAAAGTGTTACCGACTCTTCCTCATCGTTTTGCTACTATTATGGTAGGTTATAGGTAAAAAAAACAATGTAGACTTTTTTTACTGGTCATGGTAATGTGTTATGGCAGAAAGCACAAGTCCTGTGTTCTCCAAGGACCATCAGCAGTCGAGCTGTTGCTCACTCGCTCTGCGGCTCTTATCTGACACACGCCAATAACATGTGTCACACGGATTACCCCCCCAAATGGACCAGCATCACTTAATTAACCGCAGAACTGAGATGAGCGTCTCAGGAGGAGAGCTGTGCTGCTGGAGGATAAACAGCATCTGGAGCTTCATCATGTGCTCAGTGTGTCTGACAGAAATGACGAGAAATAACCTGATGGTTCGAACATGCACTGAATGATAAAGCTGGACTGGATGAAGATTCAGTGTGTATCGTGTCAGACACTTCAGATTCAATCGGCACATTGAAACATAAGGAGCCAAATTCCACAAAGAGGCCTCAAGACAACAGGAAGTCATAAATTGGCCTGTGATACCCTGTTGCCTACCTCTCGCAAGCAGATCCAAGAGACATGGTCACAGGACAGCTTGCAACATTAACACATAAGAAAACATATTGAGAATCCCAACTCAGGAAGGAGATTGTCAATATTGTGCAAATAACCAAGATACTGGTCAAAGACACAGGACATCATAACCATTACATGGGTAAAGTAATATAATTTTTTTAGATGGATCTCCATCCCCCAACTTAGGACCAGCCTGAAATTCCTGAGGAGACTTTTAATCCTTTTCTTAAATCACTGATATGCATAGCTGCATATTATATGTATCCCACACTTTGAACTATCATGTGTTAATCACTCATTGTATATGTATTTTAAATAACTACAGAGTGGCTTATTGTTTAATATCCCTGTTTAGTATGGTTTTTGTTTCTCTTCTTGCTTGAAATGTTTCTTCCCACCCATTCATAATCAAATGTATCATGTTCATGTTATAGAAATCATGTCCAAATTAAGCAAGAGCAGGAAAATTCGGACAATGTGACTGATGAGATAACATTTGGATATATGATTTGGGGAGGAGAAATATCCCCACACCCTGAGCTAGAATGACATCTATTGGTAAAGTCCAATGATAGCATGAAAAGCCAGACGCTATTCAAATTACGCTTTTAGCCTCAGCTCTTAGTTCCAGCCTGCACGCCTGCTGCTGCCTAGCCACTATCTAATCTCGTTACCTTATTTTTGTACTTTCTTTTCTGTCCGTGAGAGTTAGTGTAAGTTAAGTTTTGCCTGCCATGTCTCCAAGTCTCCGACTGCACCGCATCAAACCTAAAGACGGACTGCATCATTGGCCTACCCAAGACTTCCACAACAACTGACTTGCAGCCAATCAGCAACCTCGGGAAACCGAAGACCACAAACCTCCAGATTCAGGCTGAACTGGTGAAATTGATATAAATGTTAACCTCACTGACGAACTCAATGCGAGAGCTACTTAATTGATTGATGGTTGTTCAAGTCGATGCAATTGCATCATTGCTGTAAAATTGGGATTTCACGTTTTCATTCTCTTAAACTCACTCTTTCCTCACTTTCTCTCTTCCTGCAACTCATACCTCATAACATTTATTTTTTTATTTGAATTTATAAAGTTATTTTAGGAAAATGTCCAAAATATATATGTGGGAAATTTATACCATCTCAAAATCTCTATAATCTCAGGTCATCGAATTGGTTACCAGTTCTTAGAACAGCCTAAGCCTGCTCTACTTTGGTCCCTGGTCCTGGAATGATGTGCAGACTAAACTTAAACTACAAGCTGTCATCTCTTT